>JANIJG010026332.1:0-16620 GCA_024611175.1 Megaceryle torquata | reverse complement strand
GGAATCTCTCCAGAGAAGGAGACTCCACAACCTCTCTGGGCAGCCTGGGCCAGGCTCTGACACCCTCACAACAAAGAGGTTTTTCCTCCTGTTCAGATGGAAACTCCTGGGTTCCAGTTGGTGTCCATTGACCCTTGTCCTGTTGCTGGGCACCACTGAAAAGAGTCTGGCCCCATCCTCTTGATACTCACTGTTTAGATATTTCTAAGCATTTTTAAAGGAAAAAGTGAAGGTACAACATCAAGCAGTGAAAGCAGATACAGTTATTAATGTCTTCTCGAGACGGCAGATGTGAGGCATGTCTCAAATACCTTTATTGTTTCTTTTTCTCTTTTTTTTTTTTTCCCCCAAGTCTCATGGAGATGAAGTCACTCTCAGAGGTGACTTCAGGACACGGAAATCACCTCAAAGCTCTGTTGGACCTTTGCTTTATGTCTATACCAGGTGTTACACAGCATAGTTTGCTTTATATGTACTTTTTGTCTCTTAAAACACTAAGCAAAATAGATTGTTCTACTTTCTCTCCTTTGGTCATTAAAATCATACTGATTCGTTACAGCAGGCGTGCTGCAGCTCAGGTCCAAATAGAAATGTAGAGGAAACAACATTCTCATTCTAAAAACCCCCAAAACAACCCTTCCACCTCCCCCATCATTACTGTTTGACATAATGAGTGAGTGGTATTTATTAATTTCAGCTGATGTCACCACAGGGTCAGGGTCCGGGAAATCTCTGAGTCACATGGAGATGCAGAGCCAGGAAACATCATCAGAAGAAAAGAAGTAAATATTAAGGTGAAAGACATTGGAGGTTGGTGGCAGCTCCTGAAAGAAGCTGTGAGAAGCTGGTTGGTGCAAAGAGCAAACCGTGGTCTTGTGTTAAATGCCAATATTCAGCCTGGTTGACAAATTAAATCAGAACTGCTGCAATTGCCCAATGATCTAAAAGAGGAGGGAGGCTACGCACTCATGACTTACGGTCCTGGAATGTAAACTGTCCCCTTCACAGCTTCGGCTAATTGAAAAAGCAATCAATGCCTCTGCGGGGGGGGTGGGGGAGGCTTGCAACCCATTTCCATCTTTGTTATTTTTCCTACCAGACCCAATTTTGCAATATATGGATTAGGGCTGTATGGTGCTGAGGGCTTTGATCTCCTGGTGACTTCAAAGGCTCAGGACTTGGTCTGAGAGGGTGTTTTTGGTATGAAGCACAGCTTCAGATGGGCATAATGTTGTTTTTTTTTTAAAGCTAGGATTCAGGCATCTTTTAGTAGTCACTGCCTGCTAAAATTCATGCCGTTTTTAGTTTTTCTTCCTCATTTTTTTTATCAGTGGGAGTTTTTTATCACTAAATCAGGAGAAGAAAGTGGGAGAAATCAGGGACCCATGAGGGCCTGCTCCTCTGCACTGAGTGTAAATTCAGGCTGAGCTGCCTGTATTCCAGGTGGCTTGGTGAGGTGTCTGAAACCACATGAGGCTAAGGCAGACCATGACTTCTGAAAAAGTAGAAAAAAAAGCCCCCCAAACAAAATCACCAACAAAACTCCAAGGTTGTGTGTTTTGTTTTGGGTTTTTTGTTTGTTTGTGGGGTTTTTTGGTTTCTTTTTTTTTTTTCCCCCCTGTTGTTGTTTTTGTCCTTGTTGTTTTTTTAATTTGTTTTAGGTTTTTGTGTGTTTTGTTTTGTTTTGTTTGTTTGTGCTTGTTGGATTTTTTTGTTTGTTATTTGGGGTATTTTTAATAAACCCAAACAGACAAAAACAACAAGAAAAAAACCAACCCAACTTTCCTCCTGTTTTAAATTCCAGGTTTTCCTCATGAGATCATTTTAGTTACAGTGATGCCAGGCTTTGTATAGACAAGCAGAGGACTGGGTAAACAGAGAAGATTTCTTGTCTCCAGCATCAGTGAAGAGGAAACGTCTGTCTGATGACTTCAAGTGAAGCTGGCATGTTTTGGCTCGATCTGCTGAAGACATTCAAGTTTCACTTCACTGTGGGAACTTTGCCTGTGGTCCGAGTTTGCTGTCACATGCAACATCATGTATTTTTGCTACAAAGCTTTTGCTTGCCTGTGCTGAAGCACGGCAAAATGTAATTTGTTTTTTCTTCTGCAACTGCAGCTCTGGCTGGGGACATGGGGGTGTGTGAGCACTGGGGGAGTCCAGGAACTTGGTTTCAACACTTGGAAGTGCCTGGTCATGGAGGAGAAAGGACACATTCTCACTTTCCTCCCGCAGTTCCTTGTATGCGGCAGCACACGGCAGCCTCCAGCAAGGAGGAAGCTGCTGGTTTAGGTTTCCTTTCAGGTGTATCCTTTTGCAGCATGACTCACTTTGTGTTTATTTTTTCCACATGACGTTTTTTTTACCTCTCTTTGGTCTGAAATAAAAAATTCTCTAGCCTTGTAGAATATCTTTTGGCCCCGAGGGATGTGTGTGTGTGAAACATAAAGAGATAGTGGGATAGTGTGTGAGCAAATTTAAGAGGAAAACGAAATGAATGACCCAATGAGAATCAGGAACCTTTTCTCCAGTTTCCCAAAGTCATTGAGAGAATCTTTTCATAAACTTCAACATCTCAGAAATCCCAAACTTGATGCTGTGGTTTGGTGAAAATCTTGGTTATATTTTTTTCTAAGCTGAACTTTCTGATGAGTAGAATACAACTTTCCTGATCTGCTCAGTGATGACATCTTTCCTATTGTAATTATTAGTGCTACTTTACAGAGCTGGAAGGTAAGCAGCTACTTCTAAAGACAGTTGTGTCCCTAAGAGAGACATGGTGCCCATGCCAAAGACCCTGAGACCACATCCACAGGGGAATCTAGGTGCTGGTGATTCTGTGGGCGTGAGGTCCTCACTGCAAGGGAATGAAGCCAGCAAGAGATCGTGCTGAGTAGAATGGTGTTCCATCCTCTTGCTCTTGGCTTCAGATGCCACCAGCACTTCCTGATATGAGGTGTTTATGTTGTTCTTTGGGTGAAGTCATCAAACACTGCCTTCCAGAAACAGAGGTGCCCTAAATGTTGTTTTAACAGTGCAGGACTTGGAGAAAAGGGATGTCTTGAGCTTGAGGGCTATGGACTTACTTCTGCCTTCTCCTTCTTCTCATTGGAGTGGACCTGGGCCCTCTCCAACCTTCTTACTGAAGCTGTGAGACCTGATGTCAATTGCAAAACCTGCCCAAGAAGCTGAGGAAATTCTTGGTTAATGTGCTGTGAGCTCCACAGAGCCACAGCTTCCCTGAGCCAGTGGTGCCGTAAATCCTTATTTCCAGGTAGCATGGTTATGTCCAAGCTGTGCAGGCATGATTGGTGACCTAGGCTGAAGCCATGATCAATACTGCGAATGCCAGCCAGAGCCACAGAAAGATCTGCCAATGAATTGCAGGATTACAAAATGCAGATACTGGGATTTTGGTGCATCCATAACATGGCATCTTCTGTGTCCACTGGTAGTCACAGGACTGGGGACCTTGTGGCACAGGGACCACTTCACTGTTTGACATCCCACTGAACAGATTAAGAGGAAACCCTCATCCCAGAGCACTCACAGTCCCAAAGGCAAGAGGAAAGATGCACCCAAAGATGTAGAGGGACCCATAGGCCTTGTTGTAAACGGGCTTAAGCAGCCAGGAACTGCAGTCACTGTTATCAGACCACGCTGTCCCCTTCTCTCCTGCTGCCCTTCCTCTTATCACATGTGGCTTCTCCTCCCATTGACGCCCACAGCTGCACCATCTAGACAACCTACCCTTCCTCAAAGTCCAAAGTGAGCAGATACAGCTGCCCCTCACATGTGCTGCATTTCACATGCCTTGCTGTTCAGCCTCATGCATTTGCATTTTATTTTTTTTTTTGGTATCACAGTTCCTTCTTGCTTTTTGTCCTCGTTTTACTCTGTTGAACTCTTTCTGACCTCTTATGAGTCTTATCTCTGCCTTCTGTTACACTCTGTTCCTGTAACAGCTGACTCTGGATAAGACAGTGGAGGTTGGCATAATATCTTGTAAGCACATGTGGAAATTAAAAAATTTGAATAAAATAAGGACAATTCAGGTGTTTGCAATTTCCTTTTCTGGCTACCTCTAAAGAAATTTTTGGCCTGTTTTGAAGCACTGTGAAAACACAGGGAATTGCTGGTTCTCTCCAATTCATCATAGCTGACATAATGGAAGTGATTTTAAAATCACTCCCAAAGGGCTTTGCCCCCCAAAAGGCTGGGATCAAAGCCTTTTGCAGAGTAATTCCTTCGAGACTCAGTTTAATGCTATTTACAAGGTGCTTAATGATTAAAGGTCAAGTTTAGCTTTAAGCTCTCTGGTTCATTAATGTCACACGACTTCAGATGGCTCCAAGAGCTCGGCCACTCTAACAATCCCAGTCTGATCTTTCATTTCTGTAGCCTATCTGAAAAAAAACAAACCAAACCAAAAGGCCATGGGAGATAGTGGCATTTTTGGTTGCTCTGTCTATGAGTGAGCCAAAACATGTGGCACACCATGTTTTGCTACATGGTAAAAAGGTGAAACCGGGACTTGACTGACCACAGCTGGTCATCTGCCCTTCCAAAAGGATCAGTCACCTACAAGGAGCTTTGCAGTGTTTTTATTTAGCCCACAGGACATACATATTTCTCACCCTGTGATTTTTAATGTAAAATCAGCACCCATAAAATTGTGCTCTGTGCAAAAAGAAACAAAAAAACAAACAAAAAAAAACCATTGAAGGTTGTACTTTGCTCCAGCTCCACCAAGTCTTCAGGCCTTCAGGTGATGGTACATCGTGCACTGATCTTCTGCACTGATCCAGACTTAAATTCTGATGAACTTTTCCTCCTTGACTGTTTCAGTTATGGGATGTGTCAGCGACCATGATCCAGTGTCTGCTTCAAGGAAGTGTTTGAGTGAAGACATGCCAGGCAGGGAACAAGGTGTCCTGAGGGAGGAATAAAGATAAGGATGGAAGTATGCAGTAGATTTAGCCTTGAAGCAAAGGCTGCATGGATAGGAAAGGGTAAGAAAGGAGAGCAGATATGTAATCCTGCCATGACTGGAAAGGAAGGATGAGAAATGTGAACTTGATGCAGAAGGTAAGTGGAAGCCAAAAGAGTCAGAGAAAATGTATACTATCTGCTGTGTTTTGTGCAGAGAAGTGCAAGGGAATGGGCACGAAGAGCAGTGGGGGCTCACTTTTTTTTTGTTTGTTTGTTTTTTTTTTGTTGTTGTTGTTGTTGTCTAGGACTTATGTGTCTGCTCTAGAGTTATTTATAAATTTTAGGATATGATTCTGAACTTTTATAACTATTTTCTCCAGAGCGGGACGAATTGTGTCCTAAAAGAGCTTGTTTTCTACACTGGTTTCCAAAGGGCTGTAGATACCATCTCAGATATACAAGTCTACACTTCATGGTGGGATTCAGCTCCAGAGTCAGAGACCTTCCTTTTCATCTTTACAGTGTTGGTGTCCTCATGTAAGTCTGATGTCTGAGCACCTAAATACTCATTTGAGATCTAGGGCATCTTTCAGCTTCCTAGGCATAGATTCCCTGCTCCTACCTTAGACACTACATTATATCTATATACTATATAACTACTTAGACACCTTAGACTAACTAAACTACAATATATCCTGTCTGGCCTTCAGCTGCTGCTGTAGCAGAGCAGATGTCCTCTGCGATCTTGTGTCATTATCTGTCAGTATTGGGCAAATGCCTTGGATACCCTTGGGTACTGCAAATGTTTTTACACCCAGACGTTTAATCAACTCTATCCTGTCCTTACTCAGCATATTCAACAGGATTGAAAAATCAAATTTCTTGCATAAATATCCAGGGCCACTTGAGATATATCTTGTGTGGTTTTCCCCCTTCTTCAGTTGTCCTTGACCTCCCACAGGCACTGTGTCACATCTACAAGACTTTTGCAGATATTTGAGGCATCCAAGGGTGATGACCCAAATGGCAGTAGATACCTCTATGCTATTGAAACAACCAACTGAATTCTGCTCCTGAATTTGATCCCAGCCAACACCACAAGGCAAAGGGGACCATCAGTGGGATTTTTACATCTGCTTGGAAGAGCTGATGAGTGGGATTTGGATGTGTCAAGACTCAAGGCAGCAAGGGAATGTAGCTATTAGTGAGGGCAGAAATGAAGGGCAGGAAGGAAGTGCTTTGGAAGTAAAACAAGGAGTTCTCTACACTTGTCCTGTTGTTCCTTCCTCATGGGACTTGCTCCCTGTTTCAAGCATCGCTGCTAGTAGCACTGTGGACCTTGCATAAAACCATGTGGTTTGGGCATACATTTTGTGTTGCAAGACACATTTCCTTTCTGCTGGTGTAAGAAAAAGTTAAAGGAGGGCACAGTGCAAAGAACACCATCGGTGCATGGACACTTTCCACACTTACCAAAGAGTCATCCTTGCTATTTAACAGTTCTGTAGAACTCTGGAGGGCTGCACAAAACTGTAAATTATAGATGTGATACTTAGAGACAGATATGTTATGCAACGTCTATACTTTGAAAGCTGTGAAAGAGGGCCCGCTGGGCAGAAAAGTTGAAATCTCAGGCTTGGAGGACACAAGAATGTGAAGCAGGGATGAGCCTGCATAAGTTCATAACTTGCAATACATCCTGCTCTGGTTATCCCATCTCTGACAGACATTATGCAGGGTCAAAATGAAATTAATATCATATCTCTTTGAGAACACACAGGTGAAGATGTCAGCACACCTTGAGGAACTTGCTACTGACAAGGCTTTCAGCCTTACTTCTGCACCTACCCATTCCAGGTGAATTGCCCAAAAATGTTTAAGGCTTGGAGTTGTCATTCATCTCACCCCACTTCAAGGACCTTGATTCATGTGCTCAAATTTGCCCCAGGTACTGGGCACTGAATACTCATCTCTCCAAGGGTTTTCCATACCATAAAGGTGATGGAGTAGAAGTCTAAGGGCTGGACCCACAGAAATAATGAGGTGTGGGACCTCCATTCAAACTTAGCCACCCACAGGTCTTTATGGAACCTTTGTCTGACCCAGGGAGAAGTGGCTGCTCCTGCCAAAGCTGAGATGCTCTGTCAGAAAATTGATATGAAAGTGCCCCGAAAGCCCCAGGGATGGCTAGCAGATTAGAAATGCAGTGTGAAAAGGCAACCTCTGTTCTGAATTGCTGTGCACAGGGTCTGAACATCAGCTTTGAAGAATGAGGATCCTGACTTCTCTCTCAAGCATCCTGTGAATTTTAAAAAAGCAAGCAAGCTACACTTGTTATTTCATAAAATAAAGCTCCTGATTTTAATTTTTTTTTTTTCCTGGCTAAATTGCTTTTCTTATTTGTCTCATTTTCCCCAGACTTTTCAAAGCAGTGGCTGAGAGTCATTTTTATATTGACCTGTTTCCACCAACAGGACCTTGCTTCCAGTAAAATCACAGCGCATTCCCTTTGTTTTCAGACTCATGGACAATCACATTTATCTGTTCACTGCCCTTCAATAGCAGGCAGCTTCTAACGGATTTCTGCATGAGGACCGTACCCCCTACCCACTAATTGAAATTCAGTGCACAGAGTCACAGCAGCGCAGTGTGATGGTGAAGAATATCAATGCACAAAGCCAGGAGGGGGAACGGGCAAAGGGAAGTTTCAAATCTTCAGAGCCTTGCAGCAAATGTGACCAGGACTTCCTTGTGCATCAGAGCAGTATATTATGGTCATGTGCCCCAAAACTTCCTCTGAGGGTCTTAAAATATTGAGATGGACAACTGGACTCCAGTAGGCTCAAGAATGAGTCTGGGATCGGGGGCTTAGATAAACTGAATGTTAGAAACTTCACTACTTTTCACCCTGTGGTTATGGGGGAAAGGGCAGCCTTCATCCAGCAGCTGGACCCCAGTAGCTACTGTGCTGGATCTGAAGATCAAAGGCTGGGATGCCCAGTTTCACCTTATGGTTACAGGCCTGGATTGATGGTCAAGAGAACTGGGCCTTGTTCCCAGCTGTCTTCTAGATGACCACAAGCATCTCAGCTCACCTCTCTGTGCCATGCTTTCCTCATCTGTAAAGCAGCTCATTTTCCTTTGAAAACTGAGATGCTGCTGAAAAACAGTTACAAGAACAGATGAGATCATTTATTTTTTTATTTTTAATAGCAAGACTCCATTGAAATATTTTTAAGGCCCAACAGGGAATGGCACACAGAAGGGCTGTGGTTTACCTCAGAGATTAGGGACGTGATTCATTTTCCCAACATAGGTGCCTGATGCCATATGTGAGATCCTCCCAGCCTCCAGCTGCCACTCCAGAAAGGAACAGTTTTCCTGAAGGTCTTATGTCTGATCTATTTATGCTGCTTAGATGTTTCTGGTAAGCGAGAGCATCCCAGCTGGCTCTAGGCACCTCCAAGTGGGCATTTTGGTAGAGACCTAAGTCTCCCCTGACTGTAACAGGAGGTTGGATGCCCACCTCACATGGAGATACCTGCATATAGGGAAGGATATGTTGCTTAAGCAGAGGTATCTGGTGTCCCTTGAGATGTTTCCACATGGGGCAGGCAGGTAT
Source organism: Megaceryle torquata (assembly GCA_024611175.1). Lineage (NCBI taxonomy): Eukaryota > Metazoa > Chordata > Aves > Coraciiformes > Cerylidae > Megaceryle > Megaceryle torquata. The sequence continues at coordinate 8,066 of JANIJG010026332.1, read as the reverse complement.
GACAGAGGTCTAGGAGAGATCCATGCCTTTGGGGACAAGCAGCTGAAGACCTGCTGGGAAACTGTGGGGTGAAAAAAATGACACATGATGATTATATTTAGTCAATTAAATCCTGTCCTTGTGTTATTTTTTGGAGTCAGGGTCTCCCATATACCCTACTACTCTGGTACCCTAGAGACCAGATGCCTATTTTTAAATCACCTCTAAAGGTGCAGACTGGTCTGTGGTTTAGGGGCTGTGGTTGGCACGGAGTCAAGCCCCTACTCTGCTATGGGCATCCCTTAGGAGGCCAGGCCAATTAAGTGACCTTAGTGAGTCTTGCCTTGAAAGCTTGATTTCAAGAGATGGGTTCTCCTGTGTCAGGTAGTCCAGGCACCAGCTTCTGTTATCAGCTCAACCCTTCTACCACCAAGCTCCAGTTTAGAAGAAACCAGATTTCCACTCTTCTGAACTAGGAAGGCTGAACTTCTTGTAGGTTTTGAGATAAGTTGTTTCATCTCACTGTGCTTCAGAAGATGTCAATACTTCACTCTTTCCACCTGTCTACTAGGAGGCAAAACTCCTTGATAAGAGGAACTATCTCTCAGATAGACAATTTGGGCTGCATTTAGCATAGCTTTCTGCCACACCCTGAAGTCAATTCTGCTCGTACACACAGGGCAACCTTGCTGTTACTAAAAAGGAATATTTTTTAACTGCTTTGTTTATTTTTGGCCTGGGAGAAGGGACTGTCTCTTGCAGTTTTTGCAGACAGTTCTTGCTGAGATCTGATCTCAGGCATGGTCTCCAACCAGGACTATAATTCCAGTGGTGATAACAATAATAAACACAGCAATAACCATGCCCAAATATAGCACTTGGCACTGTTTTTCCTGTTCAAATATCAGTTCCTGTGACTGTCATTCTTTGCATGCTTCCAAATGCTGGCATTTGGAAATGGCAGCCGCTTCCAACAACGCCTTTTGTCCAGAAGAGATTATTTCCAGTAGACTGCACTGCAAACTGCGATGCTGCACTTCATCCCTCCAAGGTAGAGATGGGGACAATGTGTGACTCATGCCTTTCATATGATCCTGAAAAGAGAATGCCTTGTTGGTTCATGCTTCAACTGTTCACACTAATTTCACCTTATACTTTCCTCTTTTGTGAAAAAAGAAATCTGCTCTCATTGATTTCCTCTTTTGGCCTTAGAAGCTCTCCAGAGATCTTATTTCCCCATTTTTCTTGTAGTTCCTTCCTCAAACTGCTTCCTTGCTCCATCTTTTGCACCTACCAGGGAAGGAGACAACCTCCAAAAAGCCTGGGCATGGGGGAAATGCATTTCTTATGAAAGATGTGGCTCGCTCAGTTCCCAGGTGTGGAGACTGCAGGATGTGGGGCTGCGTTGTAGCTGGTCAGAACAAGAACCATGGGCCTGCAGGAATACCATTGTTTTCTTCTCAAATAAGTCAAAACCAGACTGAATTATTAGTATTTTCCAGAATAGCTATCCCTCCCCTAGAACATGCCTCTGTAAAGACCTCATTTTGATACTTCTAGTCCAAAGGAAATATTTTTCAAATTCCTGAATTTAATAAAATTTCAGGTTTTTGGGTTTGGTGGTTTTATTTGTGAGGAGGTGGTGGTGTTTTTCTGTAACAATCAACCTGAATCTTTTGAAGCTGTCACCATCTGTGTACTGGTTTAATTGTATCCCACTCTTGTTTCCCCCATAGCCACTCACTTCTCTCACTGGATAAACATGGGCACCATGGGAATCAAGGCCTAGAGAAAATGCTGTCCATACTGGGAGGTGGTTTCACAGCTGAAGAAAAAGGTCCAAGATGCTGGAAAGCACTTTTATGAAGTCCCTGTGTAATGAAAACAGGCAGAGCATGAGGTCAGCATGACCCAAGCAAAATGCTTCCTTTCTGCTTAACCAAACAAATGGATCCAAGTGAATCTGAACAGAAGTGAAGTTGTTTGTTTTTGTTTTCCTCAAGGGAAAAGAGTAAAACTGTGTTTATGTGTGGGCATACAAATTCATAGGCAAATTACAGAAACTTTCAGATATACAGAAGCTGCATTTTCCATGAGTGTAATGCACAGGAATGGGTAGACAATCCTCAAGCAGCTGGAGTGATGGATTTGCTCAGATTTCATGAGTATTTGAGAGAAATTAAGGAAAACTATAGAGAAATTTCAGGAAATCCTCTTTAGTCAACAAGAACAGCAGATCATCAACCTCCTAGATGGACAGGAGTATATGGGGCTGAGGTCTGCAGTGAAAAGGGAGAGAAGAATCTGAGAAAGAGGTTGAAGGAAGAAATGGGAGGGGATGAACCCAAAGGCAACAATAGGTTCAGATAGAATTTATTGGAGACATAAGGAGGGATAGACAAGTCTAAATATGCTTTCACCTCTTCTTCCCTTCTGTGCCATGACTATCTCATGCTGACAACGTGGTGTCACACAAACCCTGGGAGGTATACTTGGCACAGCCCTCTGATGAGTCTAGAAGGCCTTCCTAAAAGATGCAGCAACAACCCTCTTCAGCCCTGTGGTCATCACTCACCAGCACCATCTAACCAACCCTGCTGGCTGGTTTCTCACCTGCCCAGATGTGCTCAGCAGCTGTTTGCTGGGAAGCATCCTGTCTGGATTTAGGCCTCAGCATGCTGCTGTTAAGGGAAGCCCAATTCTTGGGCTAGATCCATAGACCCTATACACAAGACAGGTGTAAAACAACAGCTGCCTTGGCCACACTTGAAGAACTACCCAGGAAAAGTTGTGCCTGGAAAGCAAAGCCCTTCCACAGCCTCAAGTCACCCACTGTGGGCTGGATGAAGATTCCTCATATCCTCCCAGGAGTCACAGCCATTCCCCTTGCTGTTAGGACACTCCAGTGCCTTGACCTTACCGTGAGACAAAAGAAAGGTTGATACTTTTATCAGCCACATCCAATACACTTGTTACTGCCAGGATTTATAGCCTTCCTTATGAATCTGAGCATTTCCCAGTGCCTAAAATCAATGGGCAGGTTGTTGGCACAATGCTGTGATTACAGTCACCCCATGTCTCACCGAGACCCAGAAAAGACAATGTTTTTTTATTGTTATAACCGATATCCTGGATGATGGGTGGAATAGGCCAGGCTCCAACATGTCTTAGCACATCAGCATGGAAAGGCAAACCCATCAACTGATGGGTAACAGTGGAAGGAGTGGACTGGCTGGCCCCCTTTGGAGTGCTGTTGCTTAAATAATCACAGACAGCTTTTCAGGCCAGAAAGGGGCATTCTGATAATCTAATCTGTCCTTCACAACTATCAGAAGCCAAGTGATTTCACCCTGTATTTTCAGTACTGCAACAAGGTCTTTAGGTCAGGTCTCCTTGGGGTTGCAGTTGAACCTATGCCCTGGAAGACGAAAGCTCTTCTCTCTTCCCAGGCACGGAGGGATCAGGGAAGAGATCTGAAGGTATTTCCTGGCATGCTTCCCTTCCCAGGAGGTGAGAAGGCATTCTGAACTATAAAAACTGCTTTGAAAAAGGAAGCAAAGGGACAGAGCTTTACTTTTCCTTTTCTCATAATCCCGCTGCTTCTGAGTGGTTCATGTCCCTACCCAAGACAACGGATCTCCACTGAAAAGCCAGTGCTGACCACAGCTGCCCTGTTGGTTGTACTCACATGGGAAAACTGTTTCCCCACATTCTCCTCTTGGTGAGGGAGGCCAAAGGATGGTGGGGAGCTGGATGGAGGCAAGGCCAGACTGTATCTGCCTTACAGAATCTGTGGAGCTGTGGGAATCCAACAGGGCAGAGCTTGAAACCCATATGTCTGGCTTCCAGCCTGTGTTTCTTTACAGCTGTCCAGTGCTCCCAGTGAACACTTGACCCTTTTTCAATCCCCAGGAAACCACACACTTCTGGGAAATGACGTGTGAAACTGGGGGAACAATATTTAGGTGACTTGTCTTCCTTAGAGGACAGTGTTTAGGCAGCTAAACTGCACTCTTGGTGTTTACTGTTCAGACATCATCTCCAAGCTGACCATTGACCATTCCCCTTTTTATCCCTGGAAAACATCAGGCATGTGGAAGTGTGATTCATTTTGCCCTACTTAGGTTAAATTACCTACAACCTGGATTACAGCTGTTTCTCTGCACTGACAATGGAAACAACTAACTGAGATGCTGATAGAGCTGTCTGTGTTTGATTTGCTGAGTCCCATCCCTACACCTTAAATCAAGCCTGATGTTTTCCTACAAAGTGGTCCAGCTCAATCAGGACAGCATGGCTGAGTCACTAGCAGGCTGATGACACGTTCTGGTCACAATGACCTGCCTCGGGCTCCAACCTTTACACTTGCAAATAATCACTGCTGAGTGGCAAAACCACAGTCTTAATGAGATTCCAAGTGGTTTGCTTGTCTCAGATCTCAAAGGCCAGCTGTCGTCCTGCATTACATCCACCCTGAGCTGAAGTTAGACTTGGTAGTTGTGGAGCTGAGCAATACATGCCAATCTCCTCCTCATTTGTCCCTGCCATGTTTGAGAGCAACTGTACATGTTTATAAAAGAAAGGGGGAGGAACTTAAAATTCTACCTCTTCTATTTATTTATTTATTTATAAATGTTGATGTGTGGTTATTTTATTCTTGCTGTCAGTTTTTCTACATTACAAAATTAATTCAAAAAGGCTTTTTTTTTTTTTCTTGTCCTATTCTGTGGGGTGTTTGATGATGCTGGCTGTATCCATAACCATGATCAGTACAGGCTCCAGTAAAGGTTGCTGGGTTTATCTGTCCCTTGTATGATACCCTGGATCTGGCAGTACCTGATGATATATACTTTAACATGAGGTCAAACAAAAACCTGTCATCTACTCTGGCCACTTATTCCTTTCTGCCCCTTTTCCCTGGCAGCTCCAGATAGGACAGGTCCCATGCTCTGTCACAGGTGTGAATCTGTGTGAGCAGATTCACTGCATTGCCTTTCCTTCCCCCAGTAAAATACAACATTTTAAACTATCCCAGCTCAATTCTTGTTTATCACCATGGCAGGCATGATTCCAGTTACCACAGGCTACAATTCCCACACATTTTGTTGTAATTTGTTTGTTGGTTTGGCTTTTTTTTTGTTTGGTTTTGTTTTTTTTTCACAACAGCCTTATGAGGTGGGAACAGTTATTCCTCTGTCTAAGAAGACAGTGGCAGAAGGATTAAAATCTGAAAGTTCAAGAGATAGTCAGGTGATTTTATTCCCTGGATTCAGCGTGGAAACCTGGAAGCTCTTCCTGGTAGTTGGAAGTGCTGAGGACAAAAAAAAAAAAAAAAAAAGAAAAAAAAAAGAAATCCATGTTAGAACAAGATGGGAGTTGTTAGAATGACAGGAGAAAATGATAGAAAAAAAAAAGATAGTTGAAGAGGCAGAAAAGAGAAAGGAGGTGTGTTTTTTATCCTGCTAATTTTATTTTCCAGGCTGCTAAAACTCCACTTTAAATTAAGTTCAACCTTTACTTTCAGAGACAGCTGAGGAAATACATTTTCAGCTGAAAAACAGGCGGTTGCTCTCTGAGACAGACTTCCCCTTTGGGGCTGCCAAATCTCAATGCAGCTCTCAGAACTGTCCTCACTTAACCTCTCCCAGAGCCAAAAAATATCCAAATAACTGGCTGCTTCATGCACTGGGCATTAACTTGGCTAACACCGGTCAGGCAAATTAATTCCAGTGAATATAAACTGAACCCTCCTGCGGCTCTCAGACAGCTAGTTAAGTCTCCCAGTTTACTGGAAAGAAAGTGGGAAAGGTAAATAAGTCAAATGTAAAGTCCTCTCCAAGCATGTGAGTGCAGTTGTCCTGGTAGTTCAGTGTGGAGGTAGAGGTCCCATAGGCAAGGGGGACTTTGTTGCCATACACCTCAGTAGTATGTTCCCACCATGCTGAACTCACCTGGGCCAAGATGTTCCAGGACATATTTTTATTTCTGTGCTATGCCCAGGAGCTCTCTCTTGAGTCTTTAGCTAAGCACTGGTGAATTAGCACAGTGAGAAAAGCCTTTTCATCATATCAAGGATGGTAAGTGAAGGAGCTATAGATTTACACCTGATGTAAGGTGGCTCTTTCTGTAGAAGAGCAGGCCAGGGTCTTCCATGGCATTTTAACAGAAATCCTAAATATCTCTTGGGGCATGGGACCTAATGAAAGCAAATATACCAGCTGCTTCATGCTAGTTAATTGGGCAAGGGTCTGTCTTGAAGTGGGAGACTTGGTATCTGGTGGTTCAATGCCTTTGAAGTTGCAGCATGAAAGGCAGAGAGCTTGGGAGCTTGTCCCCACACTGCAACTCCCTTATCAGGCAGAAACGGGTTGACTGCCTGACTTCAAGTACACTGTTTTCAGACATGCTTCTTCACATCCCTTCATCCTACAGAAAGGGATAAGAGGATGACTTTCCTTGGAAGCACTTAGCAACCTGCTGACAAACTGGGTGGTGCATAAGCCAAACTAAGCTAAGTCTGCTTATCATTGCAATTATCAATGTTATTACATGTGTGATCATGACGTGAAGTTTTCAGAAAATTGCTTATCAGCATCTGACATCTTTTTGGTAGACACAAGTGCTAAAAAACCTCTTTGTTTTATTTACATGTTGCTCAGGGAGTGAAAAGATAAACGCAGGAATCTCCCAAAGGATTATAGGCAAGTGCTACAGCAAATCCCAGTTAGCCCTCATCTGCTTGATATAAAGAAATAAAACTTCCTGAAAAACACATAAAGGTACTTGGAGACAGATACAGAGATATATATATATATGCACACCCCACATATATGTGTGTATATATACATATAACAGCATGTGGGTAAGTATGGCAATATATTTAACTTTTCATCTATTCATAAAGCTGGATTCATCTTTTAAGCCCTGGTGCAGCAGATTTAGCTTCAGTGCACTGGATTCCTAAAGAAGCTGGCATTTTTTGGAAGTGCCTCCTGCAGATGGATGTCTGGTGTGACTCCAGGCAGCATCCAGCATACACAATTTTCAGGAGATGCTGCATGATTGGCAGCTTCTTCAGCAGAGGGTGGACAGTGAGTGCAGGATGGCATGCATCCACTCTTACTGATCCTGGGGCAGAAAGGGCTATTATAGACAAAATAAAATGGGAGAGATAAGATATAACCAACACAGATATGGTGGTAGAACATTCCCAGGGCTTTGGCACTGCTCCAGCAAAACCCCATGTGCAACTTGGGTTTGGGATCCTTCACGAGGACTGCAGAAAACAGGCATTGTTATCTCCAAGGAGCGTGGATATGTTGATGTTTGTGCTCTGGCTACTCCCCTCAAACTGTGATTGTTGTAGCCAACTCTACCACAGTTTGCCCTTGTTTTTTCTTGGATTGCTGTCTGCTCAGAGGTCACCACCTGCCCCTGGGGCAGAAGTTGTGGCAGGGTTGGGCAAGTTGCTGCACCGATGCAACATCCCTTAGTGAAATGAAGATGTGAAATGGCACAGTGCCATCTGCACTAGGTGGGCACCAACATGTTATCACTTCTAATGCAGCCCCAGCTCACTCCCAGGGATGCTCTGTGGGAGTGTCAGGCTTGCTTTGTGATGTTACCTTCTGTCCATACGTCTGTTGGTCTAGCATTGACTGAGTTAGCCCAGTTCAGAATAAACTGTGTTGTGCATTGTCCTTCTGAGAGCCAACATTCACACCCACAGCACCATGGTAGAAGTCAAAGCTCCAAGGAGATGGTCTTAAAAGCCAAGGGTAGTTCTACCTCTTCCTCAATTCTGCTCTGATTTTGTTTCCTACTGTCTTCTCCAATTCTTCTAACTCGTTGATGCCACCACCTACCACTGGAGCCACCCTGGCTCAAAGTTTCTGGAGCTACCACGGCTTGGATAAAAGAAAAAACACCAGATCTTATTCACCATGTTCTCTAATTTGCTGTGTGCCCTGGGCAAGCAATAAGACCTTAGGTCCAAGGACAGCTTCTAACCACTAGGGCAGGGAGGTCTGGAATAGCTTCTGAGCAAGCTGGGAAGCAGGGAAATTGCACTTCCCCCTCCCCCGCCC
>JANIJG010026329.1:41332-52275 GCA_024611175.1 Megaceryle torquata | reverse complement strand
CATGCCCAGGTAGAAAAGAGAATATACTGACAGACAGATACACTAACAGATATTTTAAGAAGAGTTGTCCACATTCATTGAATCAGGACAAGAAAAAATAAATGGAATAAGAAAGATTCAAGTCAGACTTCAGTCAAACACCAAATGGGATTGTTGAGTGTTCACAACTAGAGCTTTTGAAAAAAGACATTCAGCAAAAATTTGTCAGGAATGGTGTGGCTGTAATGTAGTTGACATGTCTTTTCCCATGAAAAAACCATGATTTTCTTTCATAGGGATCCATAAAACAACATGTCTCAATTCTGGAAGTCCTCTTCCCAGGCCAGTTCCATTAAAAGCATTTTGAATATGCTTAGGGATGCTCTCAATAACATTAATTTATGAAGTTCAGCATAAACACAGCAGCAACAATCACTTCATGGAGCAATGATAAATGAAAAAAAAAGAAAATCTGATTACAGCTTTGCAGATAAGGGATTTTAGATGTAGCCTTCTTTTCTGAGCATGTGTATAACCACACTTGGTCTGATGACAGTTCAGTAGTCCTGCCTTGGACAGTGATTTGAAATGAATGTTTAGAGAGTGATTGTAAGGAAAGGGATGAACCCTAAGCAATATTTGGTTTTTGGTTTTTGGTTTTTTTTCTCAGCTTCCAGAAGTCTTCAGTTTAGGGAGTTCCTAAATCAGAATTTGTATCTTCCTTTAATTTTTTTCTTTTTGGATAGGTCTCCTTTTCAACTGTGTTGTATGTTGCAGTTCACAAGACATTAATCCTTATATATTTTTGGGGAAATTTACAGTCCTAGCCATAATAATTAAAGAACAAAAAAGACAAATTGCTAAACCAGAACTAAGCAAATTAGTTCTGAATAGCAACCATCCATTTCAGACACAGCACTATATAAAAAAGACCTGAGCTGCTCTCAGTGTCAGAGGTAACATCTCCACATACTCCTGCGCTATGCTGGAAGCAAAAGTTTTTGCAGATTTGCTCAGTGTATAAAAACCCTCTGAATGACTATTGGAGAAGTGTGAATCCAACCCTGAGGACTGCAGGCCATGGGAAAATGCTTATAGTCTTAGAACTGAAGTATTTTTGTGAGGGAACAAGAAGAAATAGGAGATCTAGACTGCATGTTGGGGATCTTATGCATGTGCCAACATTAATTACTGCAATATCAGAGGTGATCTGTAATCCTATTGTGCAATACTGAAACTGGCAATTGGAGACCATTGTGTCATTAAAACCATGAGAAGGTCCATTGACACCTCTATCAGGAAGGAAAGTTCTGCAAAAGCACTTTGCATAGAGTTTATAAGGGAAGAGAGGATTTTAGCATTATCATGTCATGGTTGTGAACAAACAAGCCCTAGAACAACATCGCTTCGTATGGATGGGGACTTTAATAGCAGATTGCTAAATGATTGCCCATACCCAGCTGACCACCTCATGTAAAACCTGTTATCTAAAGAGTGCTATCCTTGACAGAAAAAAATGGGCAATGGAAGTGTGGGTGGCAGAAGGATCAAGAAGAAATAGGATGCTGAAGCCTAGATTACATGTTGGAGATCTTAGGCATGTACAAGTATTAATTACTGCAATATCAGAGGTTGTCTCTAATCGCATTGTCAGGGTTTGTGTTCAGCACAATTACTGTGCTATGCTAAGCACAGCCAGAGTGATCTCATTCCAGAAAATGAGGTACTTGAAGAAAGATGGGATTGCAGATGTCTAAAGCAGATTTGTTTTCTGCATGCATTCAATTTTGCATCTGTTTGTTTTGATGACGTTAGCTAGAGGCAAACCAACAGAGGAAATGAAAGCTATATATTCATGCTGCAAAAGCAGGCATGTTTCATCACCAATAACAAGAAATCTTCTCTTTGCAGGGGAATAATCCTCACATTTTCAAGCAATGTTTAAACAATTTGGAGGTTTTACTTAATTTATGGACTGACATATATGTAGAAGTACAAAATAAATATACCAACATAATGTATTTACCCAGTGCTTTCTGCTTATTATCTCCTACTGTAGTAATTCTTTGTCTTAATATGGTTTGGCTTTCCCCTATTAAGAGGGAGAATCAGTGACATATTTCCCTATTCTAATTTACTTCTGAAGAGATACCAATGTAGAACACAGAAAACTGTCATCTTCTATTTCATTTTGCACAAGTATTTTTGTTCATCTGGAGGGATTTATTGTTGTTAAGAGATAAGGGTGGAAATGCAGAACTCATCTTTTGTCTCAGGAGCTGTTTGATCCCCATAGCCTCTACAAGTGAAATCTGAACTAATGAATAAATATTTTGTGGTGCAAAATGGTGCACAGCATTTCAGATCTAGTTAAGTTTGAGATAGTAAAAGAAGCCTTCAACACAGTTTTATAACCATGCCATCTTCACAGGAGTTGGTGGGGATTCTTAAGAGAACTGAAAAAATACAACTAAAGCCTTCACTCTTCCTATGCTGTTGACTTTTCCCATCCTTCACTGTATCCATTCACAGTCATGTAGCTATTGGTACACCTTTGCATTCTGTCCTCTTCATGGACAATGGGGCATTGTGGGCGTAGGTCTGTGCTTGATGAGAACAAGAGAAGTGCCTATAGGGTTTTATATGGTGCATTCCAATTATCATTGTAGGTTTAAAACCAATATTGCTAGAGTTAGTATATTGCCATTTAATGCACTAAACTCTTCCTTGTGTCATGAACCTGTCAGGTAGCTTTTTAATTGCTATTTTATTTTGCTTTACTTTCTTGCATCAAGCTGATTGTCATACCCCACTGTGTTAGCATTAACTAATAACAATGGTTTTCTATTAAATGACTGACGTTGACCAGACTGAATTATACAGTTACTGTAGTGATATTATTAGTCCCTTGGAGACTTCAGCTTTCCAAGCTGTCATGATTTTTGTTAAATGAATTGTGGATTTAATACAAGCAGATGCATAATAACAAAATATAATACAGCTTGTACTTGTTCTGCAAAATATGTACCCCAGTTTTATTTAAAAGACAAACAATCAAAAGCTGCATTTGCTTGTTTCCTTTATTGTTAGTAGTCAGTGGCATATCAGAGCCCTTAAGCACCAGAAGAAATAATTGATATCTTAACATGAAAGAAATTATTGTTTCTGTCTCAAGTTGAAGATCTTGTGAAGATGCTAGTCTGTAACCAATCCTTTGCTGATGTAACATGATGGAACCAGAGGCAGGTTATTCAGATGACAGTTTTCAGGCAAAGTAAATTTCTTGAGAATTTAGGAAGTAATTAAACCTATTAGAGCCTTTATAAGAAAGCATGACTCACAAATCTTTGGGAGTATTTGGAAGCAATTAATGAGCATATGGCCAAGGGAAGTCCATTTGCTGTATGGTATTTGACTATCCAAAAATGTGTTAAACTATTTCCTTTCTGATAAAAGAAAGTAAATTGAAAGGTTTTCTTGTAGAATAATGTCTGATTAAAAATCTAAAGGGTGGGTAAATGAGCAGTTTTAACAGTAGAAGGAGCTTCCTCAGAGATTCCTAGCAAATCATCTGCTGAAGTCCTGGCTGTTCAATAAATATGAAATATAGCAAAATGTTCTCATAATTAAAGATACACCTATCATTATTAAAATGGACTGAGAAGTTTTAAAAATATGCTGAAATACAGATTGACTTCGTTTTAAAACAGAAGTTTAAATTCAATTGATCAAGTTCATAATAAGACAGACTACTCAAAGATAAAACCCTTATTATGCATGTGGAGGTATTTTATGTTTCAGGAAGAGAGACCCTTGGGTGGGCTTCCTCAAGGCTCATCAGCCAAGCCTGTGCCTAAGAAATTGCTCAGTTCATCAGTACTGCTATGGCCAGAGTAGATTCACATTGCACGTTCTGTGGTTTGCACCTGCAAGCAGGTCTCAAGCAAGATTAAGTTTTAGCTTAATCCAAGCTTCCCAGTGCATGAGAATGATCTGATGTCCTTCAGGGCAGTGAAAAAAGATGGCACTCCGAAGGCAGATCTTAGTGGTGTATACATATATATTATGCTTTAAGGCTAATATTATTTAGAAATTTTTACCCAGTCTCATATGTCCTACACAAGTTGTTGTGCTTGAGCTGAACAGCAAAGTAGAAAGTATCTGTAATGTGGTAGTTTAATTTTTAGGAATGGTAATTTTTTCTCACTGAGAAACTGGCAAACATGAAAACCAAGACTGGAACTGCAATTAAAATGAGAAGCTTGTATAATGAAGTGCCTTTTCCTTGAAGAAAGACATTTGCTTTGGATTTCAGGAACAATCTTCCTAAAACTAAGGACAGTAAACATTTCTGACCATATATGGTCATAGTTGACAAAGTAGAGTTAAGTGTAGTACTGGGTAATTTAACTACCTTCAAGTTAAAGTGGAAAATTGACCTTTCTCCTGTAAGGAATTCACATGTATTTCAAATATGTGACATTCAGTGCATCTACAACATGAAAACTAAGATGCCTTCAAATCAAAATGATCCACAAGTTCTGCAGCTTAAACAGAGGCTGAAGGAAAAAAAAATGGACGTCCACCACTCCTCCAAGTCTGCCAAAGCTGGGATGTCTATAGGATATCAAGAGTCTTGGCACTGAATACATGAATACATCTTTTGAAAATTATCTGCTAAAGCCAAATACCCTTATTCTGGACCCCACTCAAAACTGGCTCTGATACATGCTGGGACCCTGTCCTTGTGCACACATTTTTCCTGTTAGGTCACTAAACAATGCCAGCAAGGGCTGGCAGGGTGTCTGTGCTACTAACCATAAGGGGACAGAATACAGCTGCATGCTCCATGTCAGTATTAAAACACCTGCCATGCCTCCTTTTTAAGCTCCTTTTGGAAATCTTTCTTCTGCTTTCTCACATCTCTGTTTTTAAATAATAGACTAAGATACCAACTGTTAGGGGTGATTAATTTCATGGTAAACTTGAATTAGTCCATTATGTACATGTGTGTGTTTGTGAGTTACACATATATATAGACACAACTCTGTGCACCTTCTTTTCCATTCTGAAATGACAAAGCTATTTTAATAATTAAATATAAGAATCTTTTGAAAGTATGCAATTTTCTTAGGAAAGTAGGGTAGTTTACCTCTGGCTTGCAATCAGATATGGCAGTTAATGCAGCAAAGGATTTTATTCTGATTACATGAAAAGATTTCAGAAACAGAGCAAAGATCTGTATAGGTCTTTCAATTTTTAAGTAACACTTGATAACACAATGAAAAATTACACTTTTCCAACCTACATCAGGTTTTTTGAATACATTGTGTATTGTCTATGCTGATGACAAAGAATTTTTCTTCTGATACTACTATGCACCTGACACAGCAGCAGAAGAGAGATGCATTTTGTTATATTTTGTGCAACATGAACAGAGTTGTTAGTCAAGTGCTGAATGCAACGCCTTTATTGTTGGGTGATATGTGACACAGAAAAGTAGCACTAGGATTTTGTATTATAGATGAGCTTCTTGATGACATTTAAAGGTCCCTTCCAACCAAAAACATTGTCTGATTCTATGAAATCATCATGCACTGCAAGTCAGTCATTCATTTCAATTTAAGAATATCCTGGAAGTAAACCAATTTTTGCACTAAAAAAGGAACACTTCAGAACGCCGCCTGTTTGCAAGTTTTCTTTTTATCTTTTCAGAGCTCAAGCATGTGTTTATCCATGGCCCTTGGTCCATAGACAACTTAAAACTGCAATTTAGTTTATATTTGTCTCTGTTATCAGTGACACACAGTACCTGGGGGTTGTATTGCCAGTGGGATTCCAGCATTTTCTCCCTGCCTCAGCTTCTGCAGAGAGGAACAGATTTTACTGGTCACTTTTTCTTCTCTGTACCTTTAAATTAATGAGGAATTCAATTATTTGTGACTTTCTGGTCATGTACTGCAAGGATTTCATACCAGTACCATTTCAGAGTTCATTCTTGACTACTGCTTGAGATTAAACACTGTCAGGCTTCTGAGAACACCTAAAATATTACTCACATCTGTCCTGTTGTGTTCAAAATTGCTGAAGTGCAATTGACCCATGAAACAGAGTGTCTTCTGGGTAACTGATCAAGACCAGCTATTACAGTAGTTCCTGCACTTATCTTCTCTTTACACTCTGCATCAGAACTGAGTTGAGAAAAAAAAAAAAATCTCATTAACTTGAAAGTAATTGTGGGTACTTAGTAGTAGCCAGACTGATGATCTTTTATAAATAATGAAATATCAAAATGTTCTCTGTTTGGGTTTATCACAATAACTGAATGATTCCCTACCCAAATGGAGTAGCTTCAGAAAACAATGTATGCAGAAATATCTTGACTTAAAAAAAAAAAAAAACAAATTGGGTCTACAAGTGTTTTCAATCAAAAAATTGATCAATACCACACACAAAATTATGAACATTTGAATACTACAATTAAATATATCCTTTGTGGCTTGTGATTAGTTTTGTAAGGCCATTAACTGATTTTAGTGTAACTGAACAATATAATGTGTCTAGTTTCATATTTCTAAAGATAACTGCAATGACTACTTGTAGCATATTGGCTAAATGTTAACCTCTATGGCAAAAGTAGCAATATGGAACTTTTGAGTAATTAAAAAGATTTAAATTTGCTTTTAACAATTATTTCAATATTTGAATCTAAGGATAATTTTTTATCATTGCATTCATAAAACCCAAGCTTACAACTCTTCAAGCAGAACAAACTAAAAGAAATTGAAAGCTTAATCTGTTTCATTAATATTGCAATTGGGATGGTTTTATACAAATAGGTTTTTGGGTTTTGTTTTTTGTTTGTTTTTTTTTTTAATCTCTACAAAAAGAATATGCTACTTAAGTGCTTTAAACGTCTTCTAACATATTTGACATGACATTTTAGATGCATTTGTACTTACAGCCACTTGGGACCCAGAAGAGTTGTTTTCATTTACATATATTTCTTTTCTGTTTCTATTTGCAGGATGCTCTGGCCCACTGGGGATAGAAGGAGGGATTGTGTCAAACCAACAAATTACTGCATCATCCACTCATCGAGCTCTTTTTGGACTCCAGAAATGGTATCCATACTATGCACGACTTAATAAGAAGGGTCTTGTGAATGCTTGGACTGCTGCAGAAAATGACAGATGGCCATGGATTCAGGTAACAGATGGAGTTGAGGAGGAAAAAAATCTTCTTGATTCAGTTGCCAGAGTCACTTAAGAAACAGATGAAGACAAGTGGTAAACTAACAGCTAGATTCTTAGTCACTGTCAGAAATGTAGCCTAGACTAAAAAGGACAATTTAGTTGCAAAACAGTAATAAACTTGACTTTACAACTGCAGAAATCTTTTTATTTAAAAAAAACATATGCATATGTTCCATTGTAGCTCTAAGCCGTGGAAGCAAAGTTATAAAGACCCTTCAAGGAAGCTGCTTTCCACATATGTTAGCTCATTAGGTCCTTCATATCATTTTCCATCTCAGTAGAGATACTTTGACACTTGCAGCCTTCCTTAGGTGTTATTCTAGACTGCTTTAATGTGGTTTTGGCTGTACCAGAGCCTGCAGGAATAGTTTGTCCTCCTTCCTGAGCTGCTGTGGGCACACAGGTTAAGCCTTGCATGCATCATGCTGGAAGTAACAAGAACTGTTTTAATAAAGGTTGATATAGCTGTTAGTTCAACCACATCCGAGGGGCTGCCTTTTCATTCCCATTCAAGGATTTCATCATTAGAAGGATGCAAATACCAGTGCCTTCTTTGTGGACTGGATTTCTCTGCACCCAGCAGAGTAGTGAAGCAGTGAAGTCCTGTGTCTGTATTTTAATGAAGATAATTATTATCTAGTGAATGCTGTAGCTGTTTGCTTTTAAGGTGTTTTCATGATATGTGAATGGAGCTAAGCTTTGGTATTTTCAACTGTTAGTTAATAAAGGTGATGTTAGATACTTCTGGGGAAACAAGTTGCACTACTCAGTATAATCAGTATGTGAAGAGGGTGATTCCCTCCCACTGAACCCACCACAGGAGCAACAAAAGATAGTTCTTGAGCATCTTTGCCTGCCAGCACTAAGTTGAACTGCCCACATGTCCCTCAAGTGTGTCAAAGACACTCTTCATGAAGTTACCTTTGTGCACGTGGCCTAATTTTTGTACATACTCAAGTTTTTGTACTGAATACCACTTGTGATATTTCTGAGAGGTTCACAGATGTGTAGGGAAAAAGCATACAGGACTACCTGTTCATTTTTCTTGTTTGGAGAGCAGGCACAAAGCACTGTTTGATTAAGTTTTCTGAAACTGGTCTGGTGAGAGTACTGGATTTTGTCCGTTCTGAAAAATGAAGTTGGTGTTGCTATTTGTTATTTACTTCAGAGTGAAAACACAAAGGCCTTTCAATGTATCTTAATTCAGTTTTCCTCTGTAAAGACCAGAGGGGTTAGGAAGTCTATAAAATTTATACATTGAGAAAGAACTGGAAAGAATAACACTAAGGGACTTGAGCAGAATTATTTTCACGGGAGTAGCAAGCTAATGTAACTTTAATGGATAATGAAAAAGTCAGTAGCTTTTGGGCTGCTTTAGAGTGTGGGGTTTATTAAATGAGCTGAAGAAAAAGTTCAAAATCATTTTGCACTGGCCCCCTAGACATGTCTTTACTAGGAGATGAACTTGATGAGGATGACTAATGGTCTGCTGCTTCCACATTTGCACTTGGCAAAGCATTTGCCACTATCCACCACAGAGGCAGCTGTCGGGCATCTGTGAAGCTTTCTGGCCAAACTAGCATTATGTCTGCCTTGGACTTTGGTCCAAGGGATGTCTTCTGTTTGCTCTTACCTGGAAGGAAGGCTGGGCCAGTGGAGAAAATTTGCCTAAAATCTCAGTCCATGGTGTCAGGTTTGAACAATTTTTTCTACTTTGGAGCTAAAGACCTAATCTAGGTAGTGCCAATCCCATTCAGGTTATTCTGTCATTTTGACAACCATAATATGTAAGGACTTTCTAGACTCTAATTAAGTGATATGATTAATGTGTACTAAGCACGTAGCATTCCCTTCTTTTCCTTCTCATTTTTATTTTAAAATAAACTTTGGTCTATAATTTTCACAAAACTTGCCAAGTATTTAATTTTTATTTTTAGTTCAGAGCAAAAATAAAAATACTTTTTGTAATTTAAAAACAGAAGTTTATATCTTGAGAGGATATTTTTTTCCTTTTCTGAAGACTTTTCTCCTTAAAACACCTGAGAACAGAAAATCTGAGGTGGTAGTTATAAGGAAAAAGTGCTCTTTAGTGTTCTACAGAAACCTTGTTTTGATTTCACAAGGATACAGACCTCCACAAACTCATACTTTATTCACTGCATATTAGTTCTTTGCATCAGACCACTGTCTTGTTCTTCAAGCATGAAATACACTGTAGGACATGGACACTGCCTGAGCCTTATATGGGTGAACATTTCTGTTGAGAGAAAAGGAGAAGCAGAAATCCCATACCTTATTTTTTTGCACAGCTTCTATTATGGCCAGGGAGATGCTTTGTAAGCATTTGTGGAAGGTTACAAAAAGTCAGCCCACTCTTGATTTGTGCTAAATCTCTTGCTACTTTCCTTCTAGTCTTGTGGGAGAAATACCACCTCTAACAACAACCTAATCTGAGTTTTTACTTTCTTTATTGTTCACCAGCTTCTTTCCAGATCCTAATGTCCCCATATATGGGACCTTTTTAATATTGGGCTGAGTGACAAAGCAGCTGGTCCAGAAAGTGGCTCCTGAAAAAATGGTCTGAATGTTTGGCAGAGATTAAATGGAAAATTATAAAACCAGAAACTCCATATTTTGGAAATGGAAATTAACATTTAGCACAGTGAACCTGAAGCAGTAGCTTGCTACTCTCTTATAGTTTCCAATGATACATAAATTCTAAAAGAAGCTGTGTATAATGGGAAAAGTCCCCCAAAGTATAATTAGGTACAGGCCTGTAGCTATTTTTGCCTTGTTCCATCATTATCAATTTTCTTTGTCATTTAATTTCTTTATTTATATGCAGCTTGAAAATGCAAGGTTTGAGTGCTTTGCTTATAACTCACTTGTAATGAGTGCAGAGTTTTTTTCTGTAATCTTTCAGGTGTCTGACACACATGAACTAATTAGTATGCAATTTCATTTTCCTGCATTCTCCCAATGAACTGAAAATTGAAATTGCCATTTTAAATTTACACTCTCAGCATGTAATTAGTAATGGCGCTACAATGCTTGTAATTGGCTTGTGATTTAAAGGGTCAACGACTATATTTTTCAAAGCAAATTAAAGTCAGAGTAAGTCATATCTTTCTTTTAAAGTTCTGCTGACCTCTGATTCTCCTCATAGGTTGGCTGTGACAAAATAGCACCTGTGTATACTGTTTAACACTTTATTAGTGACAGTAATTTTTAGTGTTTCCAAACACTGTGTTTATGTTTTATTCTTCATCTCTACTCCTTCCTTGCACACATCAGCATTTTTTTATTTATATATGTGTTTTGTAAAGGCAGTATGGATGAGAATAGAGATGCCCATGATCAGAATTTTTCTTTCTATCATCTCTCTACCATATCCAAAGTTATAATAACTGATAATATCTAACACAAAATGCTGGCAGGACTTTCTAGACATTACTCCTCTCTAGTGATTTCTAACCTAGGGATCTATCTACCCTTACTTTTCTTCTGCTTTCCCAGTTTCATAGTCCAAACCTAGTATTTCTTAATTCATTTTTCCCTTATTCATGACTGTTTTCTCTTTAAAGTTTTATGCTTTTTTTAGGTCACTGCAGTTGCTACTCTTATAATATACAAAGACTTTAGCCATGGTGGGTATGCCAAAAATGCATAACCTGAAATGTCACAAAGAACACTGTAAGACAAGATAGA
>JANIJG010026326.1:0-30958 GCA_024611175.1 Megaceryle torquata | reverse complement strand
GGTGGGGGTGGGGAGGTGGGGCAGAATTAGATCTGTAAACTGTGTGCCTGAAAGCCATTGTGTGAACCCTTCCCCAGGTTTCTCCCTGGTTCCCAACCAGGACTGCTATACAAAGTAAAATGAAGTGAGCCATGAAGCTTTACAAGTATTACATAGCAACTGCTTTCTGGTTAAAACAAACCGAAATTACAGTTCAGGACCTCGAGCCTTTTTCAGCTGTGACAAAGGAATTTCCTTTTTCAAGTAAAGGGATCGTCTTTATCTAATCTTGCACAGTTAGTCAATAATTATGTTATTGATGGTAAATCCATCACTGTCCTGTGACTAAGTGTACCACCATGTGTAAGTTACTATCCTAAGGTAAACACAGGCATTTTTGGTTTGGAAAACCAGGAAGAACTATGGTTTTATAGGAAGAGGAGACAAGGCTTGCCACAGTACATAAAGCTGGCAGCCAACAGAAGCTTTTCCTGGACAGGACCATATAACAGCACAATATAACAGTAGTCCAGAGCACAAGCTGCATGCGTAGTCCACAGCTCTGCAGCGTATCATGTAGCTATCACATATATATTTGGCATGTACTCTATTTGTATAATTGTATGCAAAGTAGATGTTGTATTTCTTAAAGGTAATTATTTCATTTCAGTATTCTCAGCCCAGCACATCTGGTAATGAAAGTTCCATTTGCATACAAGAGTTTCTGGCTGCTTTAAATTTAATTGTTAGTGTTGCTGCACAGAAAAAGCTAGCGACTGCCTGTGTTGTGCTAATAGAGTGTATGATCAGCCTGCTGTTCAACATACTTTTGCTATAGTTTTCCTCTTTATGGCCATTAATCACAAAGGTCCGGGTGTACAATGGCATTTACAACCAGTATTGTTCTTGTAACTTGTCGGTTGTGCTAAATGATTACTCTGAGTTTCCATTCAGTAAAGAAAAGAAAGAGGCTGCAATGAGAGACACCTCAGACCTTATAGGGGATTCATTACTGGCCCAGAGGGCAGAGCTGTCTAAACCATCTCAAGCCTTAGGCACAGTTTTATAGCACTTGGCACACCGTTGTAGACTGGGCTTGTAATACACTCCCAACAACCTGTATGTGTGCATCTGCTGCTGTAATTCATCAGCTCACTGGAAAAAAGCACTTAACTCCTTTCTGGAGGGAATCGCTGAAGCAGTCAGAGTCTAAAAGGCGGCTCTGAGATGATACGAGGGTTTGCACACAGGGACAGTGATTTCTTGTTTTCTCCTTCTTTTGCTAAAGCCTGAGAAGCCAGACACAATAAGCATCTCAGGAAGTGGCGTGGATGATCTTCTCAGCTAGCCTGCTTGTCTTTAGGGCCAGACAGCTGTCATGATGGGAGTCCAGGTCAGACTGGCAATCAAGGGATGTTTCAAAATGCAAAGTCAAATGAGTGGTCCACATGCCACTCTGGCCTTGAATTTTATGAATAAAAGCCATGGTCAGAGGGATTTTCTCTGGAGTCTAAATGCAAATAAAGTAGGGCAGCTTTTGTTTTAGGAACAAAGGAGTGGGAAACGGTAGGACCTACTGAAGCTGTAAGGCACAGAGGATGCTCCAGTTAGTCACAGAAGTACTTGGGATAGGAAAAGAAAACAGGAGAGAACAGAAATTCAGCCTTTGGGTGAAGTGCTGCTGAAATGAGGCTTAGGATTCCATACTCCAAACAAGGAAACTATCTCCTGCCCTGTGATCCTGGAATCCTACATTATGCATTTCGTGCAAAACGTCTATTAGCAAACAGTTTGGCTGAAGGCATTGTAGTGCAGACTCATGGACAGAGCCCTTTCCAAAGCATCATAGAATCACAGAATCATAGAACCATCTAGGTTGAAAAAGACCTTTAAGATCATCAGGAACACTTACTTTCATTCTGGACTCTGCCAACAAATTATACATCATGCTACTTTACCTTGTTATCTCCCCCAACTTTCAACTGCATGGATTAATTTACACTAGACCTAGGTATTTGCTGATTATTTTCACATATGTTTAAATACGATTTTATCTACTTTTAAACCAGATATGCCTAATGAGGAAGAAGCTGTACACGGGAACTGTGCAACCTGTACTGTGTATCTTTTTATGATGCTTTGGAACTAATAAAACCTGGGTAATCTTTCTTCCTGAGAAGTGTAATTTATGCACTCTATGAAAACCATACACAAGCTAATTGCTAAGGTGAGCACAATGACAATTTCAACCACAGATACTGAAATAGCTTAGGACTTCCAAGCCTGCATTTGGAAGAGTACAGGTAAGGCTAAGTCCATAAATGAAGTATAAAGTGAGGGCTACAGTCGAGGGCTGCCTATCTCAGCCATCCATATTATTTTCTCCTTGCTCTCCTACATAGCTCATTTCCTTTGTAATTTATCATTTTAAGAAGACAGTGCAGTACACTTCACATCAGTCCAAAATATGTCTGGGGACTGGAAGGCCAGATACTTAGGTTTTAGCAGTGGCATTTCTACTAGGAAACAATAATATTGTCTGACTCCTTAAAGTCTAAAATTCCACAGTTTATCTGCCAGAGCTGAACTTCTGATGCAGGGGAAAGGAAAAGCTGACTGCTGCATACAGTCTGCTGTAGTATACAAATCATTATCTGTTAATACTGTATACAAGCCCAGCTGAAGCCCAAAGTCAATTGCATATAAATGCTAAACACAACCCATATAAGCCGGTATAATTAGGCTTTGAAAGAATTTATGAGTGCCTGTGTAATTCCAGTAGCTTGAATGCTGTCTGTTGGTGGAAAAATAAATCACTGCAAGGCCAGCCTGAAGCAAATGCCAGGTTTAACTAACGGCCAGTGGTCTTCAGGGTTTCTTGCAGGGCCTAATTCAATCTCTAGTGAAGCCAATAGAACTGAGCTCAAAACTAACCTTGAGAGTAAAGGAAAGGAAAACTCTGTGTGAAATCTGGGAAGACTGTAGCATGTCAGAGGAAAGCATCCTGGAAGGCTGTGAAAATTTGTGAGGAGGTAATGCATTCAAGACAGCCAGAGAAAATATGTACTGGGTTTTGAAAGAATTGCACAGAGGGAATAACAGTTGCAAGGGCATCCAGACAGTGCTCACAACTTCTCTTGTCAGCTATAATCTCCATTATTAAAAAAAAAAAAAAAAAAAAAAGTCCCAAGTGCAGGACAATTATACAGCTGGCTTAGAGCTTTTTACTCCAAGACTCAGCCACATTACCTAATCCAGCATAGCCCTGAAACTGCTCACTTTCCACTGACAACAGTGAAGGTCCAAGACCTTTATTAAGGACTTGGAGAAGCCACTTCTTTAATCAACATACAAATTATGCTGCTGTTGGTCCAAATTTTTAAAGCTTGAACTTATTGCAGGTCAGTTTTAACAGACTCTAGTGCTTTATCTTAAATGAATGCATTTTCTTTTATTCAAGTTTAATCCACATTAAGTGCACAACTAAGATAATGTGCTGATTGTGGAGGAAAAAAAGGAGGTGGGAGAGACAACTATTAAACACCTTCATAAGACAGTGTCTTTCTTAAACAACCATGAGCAAAGTATTTATGAAACTCCCTTAGTCTGAGTCAGAAAGTCATTATGTAGCAGACAGATTATGAAAGTAGCTTGACCTCACTAGTTATAAAGCATACAAAAGTGGCTGAATTTTAAATACTGTCCATTGCATTGGGTGGTCATTTATACCTTTAGATTAAGAGAGCTTTGGCTTAAGAAGTTCTGTGAAATAGCACCTTGCAAAATCATCCCAGAATCTAGAGGTTTGAACTGTGAAGACCCCGTATCACTACACCAAAGCAGATTAAGGGAAAAGAAACTAATCTCAAAATGAGAATAACTACAGTCTACTCACTTTTACTTTACTTTTTTGTATGTCTTCCTTTCACTAAGTTGCACAATGAGAAGCACAGATTGTACACTATGACACTCTAGCTCTGGCAGCCAAACACACACGCAAAATAATCCCTTTGCTTGAATTCAAGTCCATCCTGCTTCCCATGATTTTCTGTCCTCCCGTGCAGTTCAGTTCCTAGGAAGAGTTGCACAATACAAATACAGTGTTGCCTGTGCTAACAAAATAATTGACCTGCCATGAAAAAGCTGGCATAAATACCTTCTCTTGGTAACTACTAAACAGCTAAATTGTATGTGGCAATGCTTTTTGCTATTAATGTCATTTTTAAAGAGACATAATGTTAACAAGTGTAAACAGAACCGACAGTGGCCTGTTCCATGCAGGGTCTACAACAAGTGGCACATTTTGCTGTAAAACAACTAACTATACCAGAACCACTGCAGTTAAAGAATGCATCACACTGTCCTCTAAATTTTACTGGTGAGGTATGATCCTCCAGGAAATTAAAGGGTGAGAAGGGAAGTAGAGTATCATCAAATGGTATTTACTAATACTATTGATGGTGGAGGAGGGGAACAACCAGCTTTTCAATGAACTAATTTTCTGCTTTACAGATCAGTTCAGGTTTTCTGCTCTGTATGGTTCACTATTAAGAGGTTTGAGGAGGATGAGCTAGTCAATATTCCAAATCTGGTCCAGCATTAGTAATTCTATTGCAAGTGTAAATGAAAGAAATATCTTCATATGATAAAGTTGGAGATCAGACTTGCAAGCATTAGTCCTGCTTTGGAAACACTCCAGTCTGTGACCTCTGCTTTAGTCACTTTAGGAAATTACACTGATAACCCAGGAGCAAGTCTAGAAAAAAAGAATTACGCATCTGGAGACTTAAGTTTGCATAAGAAAAGGAATAAGGATTTAACAGTGAATATCTAAAATCCACAAACAGTTCTGGAGCAATGACTAGATCACAGGATTTCTCAGGCGCATGGAGCAACTGAAGCAGCAGGTTGCAGACCTCCCCTCCTCTCTTCAGCTCAGCTCAGAGGCACTACTGCTCCCACAGTAGCCACATACCAAAGTGACTTCCCCTCCTCCACAGAAGTCTGTGTAGTGCAGGACCTTTGCCTCTGAGGCAGGCAACAAGAACTTAAACCAAATCCTCTCCCAGCACTGAATCTGTTTGGAAACAAGCACTCTGGCTACCAGACTATTGGAGGGAAAAAAAAAAAAAAAAAAAAAGAAGGAAAAAAAAAAAAGGCTTTTTGACAAATACACCTCCCTCAGGACCCTCACATTTGACTGTGGAACACTGTAAAAGGGCAAGACCATCCACATACCTAAGACCTAACTAACTCCCAAGAGCAGAAGTATTCAAGAACTAAATACTTTCATGAATCTCTACTGAAATTGGGTGAGTTTTGCTACTGATCATAGAGGTGGCAAAAGCAGGACAAGACTGTGCATATATCAGTCTGGCACAACAGGTACCGTCCCTCCTAGGCCTAGTCATGAGCCTTGATTTCAGTCGAAAGTCTTACTCACCGTATAATCACTGACCCATCAAATAATGCCCCCTGGCCTGCACTAATCAGATCTGACCGTACAGTGTCTATGACAGTAACAGAAGTAGGCTATCCATAGTTGACAGGAAGTTCAGGTGTTAAGAGCACAAGACAGTCAGAAGTGCTTCCTTGCCATCTTTTGTGCTTGCACATGGACAGAAAGTGTATGACCTAATTTAGGACCTAATCAGACTGCAGATCAGGTTATTAGTCTTCTGCTTGCCACCTCATCTCTGATAAACTTGAATTTGGTTGCTCTCACTTCATCAGCTTGCCGGAATTCAGATGTTTAGAGGCTGTGTTCTGCTTTTTAGCCTACTATATGAGTAACACTTGAAATGTCATGTCAGGATTTTGGTTCAGGATTTTCACATCTGATTATTAATTCTCTTGGAAAGATGATTTGCCTGGAAATGGTATTGTTTGAACGTGTTATTGAGGGCTTTCTTTCTCTTTCTGTTCCTCTACTTCACAAAAGATTCTTACATAACTGTAATCCTTTAGTTCTCCAGTTCATATATGCCTTCCCTAATGCACAAGGAAATTCAGGCTTAGGTATGGTCATTTGAACAACTGCTTTGCCATATGACTTGAGAAAGACCTATTAAGCCTCCCATGCTAAGGATAAAGCCCCTTCTTTGAAGTTCTTGCTAGTTAGTCCTCCTCCCCCCACGAAATATAGTTCCACATAGACTTGTGTGGTGGTTTGACCTTGGTTGGATACCAGGTGCCCACCAAGCCACTCTGTCACTCTGCCTCCCCCCTCTTCAGCTAGACCAGGGGGAAGAAAATAAGATGAAACTCATAGGCTAAGACAAAGGCAGTTTAATGAAAAGCAAAGCAAGGCCACGCATGGAAGCAAAACAAAACAAAGATTTATTCTCTACTTCCCAGCAGCAGGCGATGTCTGGCCCCTTTATGGGAAGCAGGGCTCCAAACACATTGTGGTTGCTCCAGGGGATGAGTGGATGCATCCACATACACACACCCCCTTCCCCCACACTTTTCTAGCTTTTATTGCTAAACTGACATCATATGGTATTTTAATATCCCTTTGGTCAGTCTGGGACAGCTCTCCCAGTTGTAAGCCCTCCCAAGATCTTGTCCAGCCCATCCCACTGCAGGGGGAATGTTGGAAACACAGCCTTGGTGCTGAGCAAGCCCTGCCCAGCAGCAGCCACAACACGGGTGTGTTACCAGCACCTTTCCAGCTCCCAGTGCAAAGCACAGCTCTGGGAAGGCTGCTATGGGGAAAATTAACTCCAGCTCAGTCAGATCCAGTAGAACTTATTTCTGCTTTGTGGCTTCATACATTGCTACTGATTACTGTGCAATCACACAATCTGATCTGCAGTGGGCTGTAGATTATGGAGACATGCTCACAACAGTGAAACAGCTTCTTCTCCATAGCTAGCACACAGCAGCCCTGTGTCAAGACTCTTCCTCAATGCCAGAATTTGGTGTAATGGGAGGACACCTGGTCCCCTGAAGGCCACTGCTCTCACCTGTCAATGTAGGAAGAGGACATCAGAGAGAAAATTGTATATTATATTCCACTAATGCCCTATAATTCTAATAGCTGGATTTTTGACCAACAGTGAGCTACTGATTCCTACAGAAAGGGGCTCCCTTGCTTTATGTGAACAAACAAGGCTTTACAGAGAACTTCCTACAAAGGCAACACAGGGAAATCGTGTCACAAGCTCATTCTTTCTTCCTCTCCACCCTTTGCCTTCTCCATACCCCAGTGACACTTAGGGAGTTTATGTGCACTCGCACACAAGCTGTGGGATGGAAATCCCCTTTAAAAACCCCCTCTGCTGGCTTCAGAAGTTTTATAAAACTGCTGCACTGCAACAAGGCTGCAAGTACGCAAGTCAGAGAAAGGACAGAGTGACAAGGGTGGCTGTGCTGGCTCCCTCACTGTCAAAAAGCTGTAAAATCAGGAGGTGAAGGGGGTCATGCCCTCACCTCTAAGTAAGGAGTGGGGGATTTCCCCCCTCTTCCCAAGGAGAAATCTGTAAGGAAACTATCGGGGCATTTCCCTATCTGTGTATCTCCTCCTGTGGGACTTCCAAAACGGTTGTTACACAAGTCGTGAGATCTACTCTGTCCTTTCAGAGAGGGATGGGGCAAGTATGGACTTGATGGAGCTGGATGACAGTAAAGGACAGGTAGGAAGGCTTCCTTCCCCTGTGCTTATACTGGCACCTGAAAGAAGTTTCATAGTACAGAAGGAGTTGGCTCTGAATCAACCTGCTGTGGCTCTCAGCAGGCACTATTCATTTTTCCTTGATATGGTCTAAATACAACCACCCAGCTACTGTTTGGCAATCTGCCCTGGACAGAGCTTCAGGCTTCAGGAGTCCCAGACACCTGTATCAGCTGGAACATGCTGCCGGCTACTGGGAAGAAGAAAAAGAGTGGAGGTGGTGGAGTTAGGCACACAGAGATGCATGATGGGCTGTTGACTCTTCCCATCTCTGGTGGGGCAATGGGCATACAGTCAGGTAAGGGGGAACCAAAGAAGAGATTACTGGAGTTGTTTGAAAGTGATGATGGAAACATTTAGTATTGAGAAAGTGGTGACTATTCACTCATTATGACGTTGCTATGTGAAGTTTCTGTATTTTTTTCCCTTAAAATGGCAATTCTATACACTTTGGAGTCCGTACTTGGTAGTGCAAATGCATTTACTCATGGGAAGTGAACAAGGGTCTCATTTAATTCAAGGAGCTATAAGGTAATTCCTTTAACCATTCATATATGGCAGATGCTGCTCCCCTTTCTACCAATACTGGATAATTCTTTCCACTGCCCTTCTAGAGTGACACAAACACTACAGTGCCTTCAGCAGATTCTTGTAACGTGTATATTGTGCTCAGTGGTTGAACCTCCAAACTGAAACTGATAAGCAGGTAAAAGACACTTTCAGAAAAACCAGACTCATCGATACTGTTTATGTAGCCCCCATACTGCAATTACAGGTGACCTTTACCCTGGACTTAATCCAGCTGGCTTGACCCCCTCAGCATGGCCACTATAACCTTTCTCTGAGTTGCTCTAAATTGACATGTGTCCTCTCTTAGAAAATTTCTCAAGCCTGGTAAGTAAAACCAGTCCCAATTTATATTTTTCATTCCTGAAAGTGTAATTTTTCTCACTAATTTTAGTTCTGCCCTGTGAGCTAGAACTAGAAGGCTGAAGGCTGTATATTTTGTGTGATAAAAACAAGGTGTTTTTTAAACAACTCAAGAGTGTATTGTCACAGACTGCTGAGAGAATTCGGCAACTTACCTTGGCATTTCTCTTTCTCCATCCATGCTCCTGGGAAATGAAGTTCCACCTCACCCTTTAAGGTGGCTTTTGAACCCCTACAGAGCCAAGACAACTTGCTATCTCAGGGGAAAAAAAAAAAAAATCCAGTCATGTCACATTAAGGACATATGGCTAAAAAAAAAAATCCAGAAAATGTTAGAACCTGTGCAAAACAGCAGCAGGAGTACATGGGATAGATGAGAATGTTTTTAGGATTACTGGTTGTTCTGCTATTTGTGTTAACATCCACACTGCTGTAAATAAGAAATACTCGTGTATTATAGAACAAGGAGAGCTTCTAGGATGTACCAGCTCCTGTTTGCTTACCAGCTCTGGTAAATCAGTCATGCAGAGTGTCAGTAAAAGACTAACTTCTCAATCTAGACCAGAGCCACTGAACAGCTACTGCAGAAGCCTGCTGTTGAGTTTGACAGTATTGTACTGGAAACAAAATGCTGAACTAAAAGCATGTACCCAATAGCTGAGAGAAATTATTCAGCATCTCTTAATAATGTAGCAGATAGGATCCAAACACACACATGAAGTGATTGACTTCTTTGCTACTTCAGCCACAAGAAGGGAATGGCCTTGATGATAGGAAAAGCCTGCTGAAGAAAGAATTGAGTGCAAAACTTCCTCTCCTAGTTCTCCAGGAAGGCTAAGTTAAAAATCTAAATGCTAAATTTAGATTTAATTGGAAAAAAATCAAAATTGCAACAGAACAAAAACCCAGCCCAACCCAGACCCAACTAGCTGTAATTAACTTTGAATATTTATGGAGTAAAATAAAAGAGTGACCAAGAGAAAAAAGTGCCACTGACTAATCCAAGACCATTTTAGATTTACAGTGAGCTGCATTAGCAAGCAACACAGAATTAAGGCCTTGCTTTTCCTCAGACTTTTTTAGGCAGAATTCCCATTGAAGTTGCTGCAGAAAGTTGACAGTGTTTATAAAAGTGAATTCAAAAGAGATCTCAAAAGGATTTGAGTTTTCCTAAAGCATAAGAAATCTCTGTTGCATATAAATTAATTGAGGTGTTTGAGAAAAACAGCCCATTTTATTTGCCTAGTTACATCTTCTGCAGCAGGTCAGATTTCATTTGTGATTTCAAGGGTAGGGCCATCAGATGTTTGCTTTCCAGAAAGTAACTTCTTCTCAGGGGAAGGGCTGCAGCCGAGTAAGGGCCTGAGCATCTGATCCAGAGGCCACTGGCAAGCTGAAGAGAGTTTCCAATGACCTGTGGAGATTTAGAACTCGTAACAGGATAACAGGAAGAAATAGCAATTTTTATTTTTTCTGAGTGCATGAAGAATTGAAGCCTCTTGGCCAGCAGCAGGCACATACAGGGAGTACCACAAGACTCAGATGATTTGTACACATGGACTATCACTGGTTCAAAGCAGCACACGAGACAATACTGAGTTCTTGGAAAAATGGGAAGAAGGAAAAGAGGAGGGGGGAAAAACAACAGTAACTGCTTTTTACTTCCCAGAATTGAAGTTCATCTTCACAGAAAGTGATGTTGGTTACTATAGTTTGGAAAAATGATTGTTATCTGCCTGTTGGTAATTCCCTGAAAAGAAAGAACAGGCTTTAGGCCACTAGGCTCTTATTTTCTTGCACAGGAGCCATGAAGCCCTTTCATCCTGTTGCAGGATCTGGTTTTTTTTAAACTTTAGCTTTCTCAGTGCTTGAAACATACCTGAGGTAAGAGAGTAGCATCTGCAGGAGGAACCCCTTGGGGCAGTAGGTAGTATTCCACTGGAGGAAACTGTTCCCCAGGTAGGGGAGCAGCAGGGAGGTGTGGACTGAGGCTGGGTGCCTGAACCTGCTGTATTTTGGTTACTCCTCCTGGTTGAAGAAGAAAGCATGGATTTAATGAGAGCTAGAGTGGGGAACAAAAGGGGCTATAACCCATACTGCCTGTTAGCAATCACTTAGCAAAGCAGCTGCTCTGTTACAATACGGTCTTACCTCATCTCAGTGCAACTGAATCAACCCTTGCAGAGCTGGGGCAGGGCAAAATAACTTTGTCACTGTTCTGCCAAATAGCAATGTGCTTCTGTGACACAAAGATCCTTGCCAGGATCACAGATGTGTCCCTGTGTTTCTGCTTGTAGCAGAACGTGATATACCTGTGCTTTCTAAAGGTACTCAGGATGTAGTATGCAGAGCACCAAACAACTCAGCCCTTCTAGGAAACATCGAAAGGATACAAGATGGGGATTTATTTGTGTCCATAGACTTGCAAAAAATGACAGCTCAATCTGTACTAGAAGCAAGCAGTGTCCTACAAATCTGAAATGAAATAGGATACTATGGTACATCAGCAAAACGTTCTCAGGCATGCTTTGGGAAAAATGACTCCTTAGCTAGTGAAAATCTTGTAACTGGATTTGCACAGCTATTGTAAATGCACTCAAAAATGTCTGAAGAGAAAATGCAACATGGCACATGCACGTTGATCTCAGTTCCAGTGACTTGCAGTCTGTGCACTTCAATTGTCCTGACAATACTGTAACAGCAAAGGATGCTAAAATAGTTGTTTTTAAGAGGCACAGGAGGTCAGCTCAACAGGAGAGATGACTGTAACTTTCAGTAAAGCACCCGTTCAGTGAACTGAGCCCGGGATGTGTTGTGCTTTTGTAGTTCAAAGGGAGCGTCTCTCTGTGTGCATTTGGCTTTTAACACCATCCCTCCATGTGATTAAAGAAAGCCACAAGAAAGAAGTTTCTACATTATTATCTCTTCCTGGAAAACAAACCTGACTGTTTCCCCGAAGTTTGCTGGTACAGAATTATGAAGTTTTAAAGGCAGCCAGACATTTTGTCTGCCCATCCTCTTGCCTTCCTTGCAGTTGTCATTATCTGTGTTTTACTTTACCTGTAACTTAACAATCCCCCACTCCCTTTCCTCCCTTTCAGTAACTCTTCAAAATGAAAATCAATAGCCTTCCTTTTACTCCAAGGTGCAGCCTTTCAGATAATCACGTCATATTGTGCAGCAGCTGCTCGGAGCCTGTGTAGCACAAATAGCCCTTGGCTGAAAGGTTTCCAGTAAAGTAGCTGCCTTTTTCTAGCATTTCACTGTCTACTTGTAACATTGGTTTAGATCACCATTGTGTTTTTATCAAGTGATTTAAATGATATGTTAGTGGCATAGCTACGAAAACTCAGAAAGTTCTGCGTTTTAAAAAATTAATTCACCTTAGAAAATCTAAATAAACATTTTATGAGCCAGTGGATTTCATTCCTGTTAAATGGCCATTGAATTAAAACAAAATAATCTCAAACCTCTCAGCAGAACTGAATGTGTAATTTCAGTTTCTGTTTTGCTATTAACAGGCTTGTAAATGGGTTATAGTAATTCTGCTTCTGTTTAAAGAAACTTGTCATCATGACAGACACACTAAAGGCCTCAGGAAACTCCCCTCCCTCTTCCTCCAGAAGCATCAGGTTTTTGAGGAAGTGTTGGCATTGCAAAAGTCTGGACATAATTTAAGAAATTTTCTCAGTAGACAGGGCCAGCACCTCATCTGCTGAAGACTGACTTAGGGCAGTCTCCCTGCCACAACTGGAGCTGTGCAGGTGAGGGGCCTGATCCTTCCCTGGAAATACACAGCACAAGCTCAGAGAACTGAGCATTGAGTGTGCTACAGCTGGGAGTTCTCACCTCCTGAATTCTATGAAATACCAGCTGGCCTCAGAGACAAGCCAGGTTTCTGTTAGTACTGCAGAGAAGCTGGTTGATGTATAAAACTTCAAAGTGGTTCACATTTTAAGTGTCACGGAAAAGCTGAAAGTGGCATATTCCTAGAAATACAGTGGAAGGGCTGGGGAGGAGGGGGTTGTGGGCAAAGGATGGCAGCATTTGGTTTGTCTTGGGTCCTTTTTAAAAAGAAAATTGAGCTTTTTGAAATGTTTTATGTGTACTTATGCTACAAATAGGGTGATGGCTTTTTGGTGTATTGTGGTACCATAATAGAAATGCAACTAGTTACCCCTCTACTCTGTCCACATAAGATGCACGTGAGCATCACTGCCCACTGCCCTGTCCCTAAAACAAAAGTTACCCTGCTAAATATTTCCTTTTTCCCTTCTACCAACAAACGTGGACTGTTTCCTTAAGTTTGACTTGTCTCATCTCTTGTAGTCAGAAAGTGAAAAGCAGAAATAGCAGCTGAAGACAGGAGTTTTAATCTGTAAGAGATGAAAAACTTTTCTTTGAGAAACTCATCTCTTTTAGTAAAAATAATTGAATTTTAACACTGCCACAACACAGTTTGTGATTTACCTACTTTGGTTAATCTCGGAAGATTTCTATCAGGAAATTGTTGTAACTTTCCTTTTTCCTCAGAGGCTTCTGCTGTTATGCAGAGGAAACCTGTGTTTACAAGCAGAAAGCTAAAAGATAAAGAGCAAAACCAGTCAAAATTTACAAATGTGCAGTTTGGACAAGAGGCTTCCTTCCATACTGACAAAATCTTCACCATTCCCAGGCTAAAGAATGCTGTCGTTCAAGAACCCGTACTCTAGAGTCGTGAAGATGACTTTGTGTACAAGGAGGGTCCCAAACCCCAGTGAAACTTGTCCTGTTTTGGACATTTCAGGACTGCACATAATGTCAACAAAACCAAGGGCTGCTGAGAGCCTGGCTGCAGACTTTAGACACAGGTCTCTCTGTCAGGTCTGTAGGACTGATAAATACGAAAAAAAATACCTACTGATCTTGGTCAGAGAAGTGACACATGAGCATTTTTTTTTTCCTTTTAGAGCACAGTTGTGTTCCACGGGAAAGGGCCAGCCGAGGGTGCCTGAAGGCTTTGCTGCTTATATGAAGGATCACTCAGCAGCTGTGTCAGTCAGCTTGGATTTTAAGTTTTCTTTCTCCACACAGTTCCAAACCTGGCTTTCCCCCATTCCAGAGAACTACAAATGTCTTTGTTCCAGCCCCTTCCTGCTTACAGGTCCTTCCTGTGCAAGCAGATAATGCCATCACTGTGGCAGTGATGCTGAGAGATACCAACTCTCAGCAGCGATGATAACACTGCCTGGACTACATTTCCTTCCCTCCCTGCCTTCCTCCTTCCCTTTGGCAGCCACGAACACCCTGGATCTGTATTTATCTCCTCTCATGGTGCTGCTTGGCTGCCTAGGTAATATCTGTTACTTTATTTGGATTCAAGTGTCTGCTATGAGAAGAAATGACAGACCAGAAGCAAGTGTCCTGGAGGCTAAATCTGATTCACAAGTGCCTGTGCTACTGTAGTAATATTTGTTTAAATTTAGAGAAACAAGGCTGTGTTCCACATGTGGTGTCCATCAACTCATTTTTGCCAAGCAGATGGGAGAGTGTTCAGGCACTAGGCTTTAGTTCAAGAGAAAGAAACTGCAAACTTCTCTTTAACTTGCATATAGGCTGATTGGATGATCCGAAAGCAGAAATACACATAAAGCTAGAGATACTTGGAGCAATAAGTCACTCAGTTGGGAATCTGTTCATTCATTCATACATGGAGCAATAAGTCACTCAGTTGGGAATCTGTTCATTCATTCATACATGGAGCAATAAGTCACTTAGTTGGGTATCTGTTCATTCAGACCAGAATTACTCTACAATGCCCACATCCCATTAGAGACGGAATAGCTTAATTGAAAACAAACTGGTGAGAAAATGATTTAGCCCAGAAGTATGTGGCTGATAAGCAGGAATTCCAGGTCCCAAAATAGCTTCATTAAATCTCAGTAAACTAAGCAAGCATTTCTTTTGGTGTCCATTTCTGCAAAACACAGGACACTAAAGACACCTCAGCTGGCAGCTTTCTAAAACTGTAATGATTATTGAGAACACCGATTGATACAAATAGTGTTTTTCCTCAGAATCCAAGGGGATTGGAAACACATCCAGACATATGAAACTTTCCTTTAAGCAATAATCTTATTGCAAAGTACTGACATACTGACATTCCTGAGTTCCTCCCCATTCGGAAGAGAAGTGCAACATTGAAAGGAACAAAATTTATCCCAGTGTGGTAGAGACCAGTGTGACTGGGCAGAGCTGACGGAAGCTTTTAAGATATAGATTATAAGCTGATGTCTTTAACCAGGACTTGAGTCCAGTTTTCTCCAGGTTGAGCTATTTTCAGCCCACATCTGAAATTCATACCTCATTGAATGAGCCTATCCAGTGCCCTTCAAAGTTCAAGCATTTTGAATACGTGCTGCCTTCACTAATGTTCAAAAGTAGTGTACATTTGACTTACATTTTACTTTCTTCCTGTATTCAAATTCCTTGTTCTAATCACCATTTCCAGTTAACTCTTACCCATCTCTGGAGATCTGTATGTTCACTAGTTGGAGAGAGGAAACTCTGGACTTAAGCATCAGAACTAGTCAGAAATGGAACTAGAGCTTGGTTTATGACCCAAAGAAGCCAGACTGGTAAAAAACCTATCCTCTGTGGTACTGAATCAGTGTGATGAAAACTGACAGAAGATGGCATTGTTCTTCTCAGGTCAGTCCCTAACAGGCCACTTCAATGTTGCAAAAGAAATTACAGGAATTGGCAACAGCTAGAGACACAATCCACATTTTAGCAACAGGTAACAAGGTTCAAAAGTTCATAACTTCTGTGTTGATTGAGTATAGGAAGAAGGAAATAATGTATTCATTGTGAGAGGATAGAGCATTTCATTCAAGCCTTGTGACCAGGAGTATTCAGAAATATATTCATAGAATCATAGAATATTGATACAATGCCTTAGTGTTGAGCCCGTCAGACCTCACGCCACTCACCTGTTTTGGAACGGGAAGTTATTTACATCAGATTATACATCATGCATTTACATCAGATAATACATCATGCACATATGTCCTGTCTCCCATGCAAGTTCTTTGGCCAGGTGGATATTTAAAGCACTCAGGCAGTCAGGCAGCCAAACCAGTTTGTTGGTGAGATGTAGAGGGAATGTAAAGCGGTGCTAATTCTGGTTGGCTGCTCATTCAGATGCGCATCTACCAGTTATGGGTTGAAACTCCTCTTGACTAGAAGCCCTGAGTGGGAATCTCCTGAGCAAATCCTCCTGATGCTAACCAATAATCAGGATAAATGGTCTGAAGGAGAGTTTAAAAAGCAATAGAAGAGTAAGCAAAGAAGAATTCAACATTGTGAAAGGAAAAATAATTCAATAACACTGAGCTTAACTAGCTTTGGAAAATGTCCCAGTGAAATAACCCTACCTGGTAGTTAAAATTATTGGAAAAAGCAGTGGGAAGCATGCTAGATAGAAGAGGCAATCCTGCTGCTATGCCAGGATGTTCAGACAAGATGAGTATCATTTCTGTTTTCACTCCAGGTTACACTCCGTGCCACTCCTGAAAATACACACACACCTTCAGTTAGTATAAAGCTCCCATTAAGTAGAAAACCTGCACAAAGTCTAGCTCTAGTAAATCACAAAATTAAATTACTCACATGGGAGATATTCACATATTTCATATATTCAGATATTATTCACAGCTTCCTGAGTATGTTTAATATAGGTGAATATTTATACTTGTATCTTGCAGGTCTGAATTTCTTAGTTTGCTTATACTTCCTTTGGAAAAAAGCTCTAACAGCTTTTTATAGAACACAGTCAATGAAACTAATATGCACTACTTTTAGCTAACTTATATCTAAAAGGAGACTGCTTTAATATTTTAAGAGCAGGGGAAATGCACATAGGTCCAGAGAAGCAAAAAAAGAAATGTCTGAAGAGACTGATAATGTGAAAAAGGGAAGATCTGAATTTAGAGTAGCTGCAGTGAATCCCAGAGCAAAAAAGCTAGAGGGGACTGACAGAGAATAATATCCAGATATAATCAAAATAGTGGTGAGAAGGAAACAAGAAGGTGTTCTTAACATTAAAGTAAGGGAGAAGTGGCCTCCAGGTACCTAGCCAGTGTAAAGCTATTATAGTTAGTTTACTTGGGCATCTTTACTAGATACAGTTTGGTGCAAAATGAGAAGGAATCTGTTATTCATTTGAAAATACTCAGTAAGATGCCCTATCTATGAACCCTAAAAGAACTCGTCCACATTTATTTCAGTATAAACATTTTCTTATTTTATTATTCTAAAAATGATCTTTGTTTGTTTTAGTATAAAAGAAGATTGTATGCTGCAGAGTCCTAGAAGAAGGTTAATATAACAGAACTTTCTGTCACTGGAGCCCAGACTTAAAAAGGCACAGGCACTTGAACAGCCCTAAACTTGAGCTGGGTGTTAGGTAAGTGACATTTAAAATATTCTGTTAGAGAAAATATTATTGAATATCATTGTCCAATTAAATGGATTTCTGGAATGCTGTGTTGGGATGCTCTGAACTATATCAGAAGAAGACAATGTGTATACATCTAGCAGGGCTTTAAAGCAGTTTCACACAGTAGCCTGCTGAGGTTAACTCAGTGACATCTGCAGAACGTGCTCTGCAATTAAACAAGGAAGAGGTTGCCAGGAGTCATACAGGTAGCAAAGCATGTTCTTCTCCTTTTTGACATTTCTTTTTCCAAGAAAAAAACTTCAAAATTGGGTGTGGAGAAGGGGCTTTGAGGTCCAGCTCTAACCATAAAAAAGATTTTGGCACAATTCTGATCATATGCTAGAAACATGTGGCTCCAAATCCAGTTCCTAGGTTACAGAGAGCAGAACAGGGCAGAGCTTGTGTGGAAGTGTTTGTCTGTGAGTGGTTTCCACAGCAGCTGCAGACTGGCATGGCTCTTGGCTTCATCACACTATCTACTGCTTAGGATAGTCACCCTCTCAACCTGCATGTGACTGGAACAGATTGACTACAGACCTGTTGGCATCAGAAACAGTGTCAATTAGCACACAGAAAGCAGCTGCTTGTTTCAGGGAAATGGGCTTTGTGTGTCGATGAAGAGGAACCCATGCATGGCAGCAGCAGCAGATCTTCAGAAGTAAGTGCTAAATGCTATTGTTTTAAGCTGAAATGAATGACACTAGCAAACAATCCACTGTTTAGACCTTATACTGTCGTTGATACAAAGTGTGGAGAGCAGGCATTAGCCCTCCCACAGTGAGATCAAACTTGTTATGAAAAGCTTCATCTACCCTACCATCTTAAGTCTTATCCTCAAGCCAAACTGCTCCTCTAATCCCAAGACTGCTGACTAGCAAAAGGCAAGTCAGATACTTGGTTGTGGGTGAAAAGAAAGACTTCAGCACAGACTTGTCATTCAACTGGTTTTCCTTTTTCTTCAGCTTACTGCTCTTAGCCTCGAGGGGATAAAGAGCAAGCAACCATTTAAACCATTTTAGTTGTCGCAAAGATAAGAGTATATCAAAAGTCTGTCTGTATTAAAAATGCATTAAGTTCTTCCTGTCTTCTAAGCCTTTGACTTTCAGCATTACAAACATAATGAGGTAACAAGTCAGACAGACAGTTGTGCAGGAACTAAGAGTTGAAGAACAAACATACAAAATCAGTCACTAAGAAAGAATTTCCACACTCTCTATTGGCCTAATCAAGCCTGGCCTTACACTGGTACCTTTGGTCAAAATAGTTACACTGGTATATGCCCCAACATGGTGTCCACTCTCCACTCCAGCTGAAATAAACTGGTCTAGCCTGAGGCTCCTCCAGCTCAGTGCATTTCTAATGACCCGATGCTGCTGGACTCCATTCATTATAACCCTACAAGCATGAACAAAGACTTCTGCCTTTAAATGGACACCCGTGTCTATTCTAGAACAAGATGTACAAATTAAAAGGTGCAAGAGCTTCATATTTCTTAGAAATATCTCCTCTTATGCAAGTATGCTTCTGCTTGAGAACAGCTTTTTCCTTTTAACCTTTGGTACCCATTTGTTTAACCTATGATGGAAAGGGCTCTATACATGCAGAATTAAAGATGAGATATGATCTTTGAAAAAAACACAAAAACCCACATTTTTTTTTCCCCACATCCTGGGCAACTGCAAGATCCTTTACATATTAATGACCTTTCTATGTACTGTACTTTCAGACTCAGCCATTCTGGGACATTACTTGGGTTTAATTGGCTACCATCAATCTGAACCCCAAAATTTTCCCAGTGTTTCTCACCCCTGTGTCCCACATGTAACGATGGCAGACTGTCATTCAGAGAAACATTTTCTTTAAAGCCTGCAGGGCTGCCTATCTGCATCAGCATGGGACTGATCTTTCTCTTCCAAAGCTGTTTGCACATCTGTTACAACAGCAATCTGTATGTCCTCTTTCAAGGTGATCCAGGAAATTCCAGAAACTAAAAGGCACTGGGTAGCCATCGGCTGTTGCAGTGGGATAGATCTTAGAGTGCTTAAGTGCCTTGGTGGCACACGCAGCAGAGTGTGACCTACAGGAAACACAGATTGCTCCCGAGTTACATAGAGCTCGGTTGGTACTAACCAGAACTGCAGCCAGAAGAGTACACTCTGTGCAGGCAACAGCAGTTTACTAGATATTACAGCACTTCTAAAAGATAAGGTTGAAAGTATCATATGAACTGTGTGCCAACTGATTTAGTGAAGCATCTTGCAGGAAATTGTTGATATATTCTCTTCCAGGAATGTTTCCTGGGAAAAACAGCTGGTGATTCAGAACAGAATACTTCAAGGCTGCCTCTGTATGCCAGCCACAGCTTTGCTAGTAGCATAGTGAGTAGGAGTTAATGTATTTTCATATTTAGGGTGTGTTTCCACATAGAGAATTGTATAGAGAAAAGGCACTTGTGAGTAAAAGCAGAGTAAATTCTGCAAGCAGAGCTAACAATTAGGAGTTAAAATTGAACCCACAAGCTCAAATGTGATGGGACAAAGCACTCCAACAGACACAGCCTGTCCTGGGGCCCACTCCCAAGTGACACCAGGAGAGCTCAGTGACTTGGAAACCTCAAATTTAGCCAGTCATTGCTGGTTTCAGACTATGTCCTCTTCTTTCATATGCATTTTTAGTGTGTGCAACTGCCAAAAATCTGGGGATATGGAAAACATATCTTCTGCATCAGCTTCTCCTTTAGTCTGAATGCACCAGTAGGAAGAAATGGACTAGTCAGCTGAGGTAGAACTATAAGCAGCTTCTCTGCACTGCAATTGCTTTTGTAGCACTTGCTGTTCTGTGTTTGCTTTTTGCTCAGGTGATAGGAAGGAAGCAAAAGAAGAGAAGTAACCAAAGGGGTTTGCATTGAGAAGCTGTTCTTTCTCATCCTTTTTTTTTTTTTCACATCATCACAGCATGAGATTTTTCCAGCAGCACACTTTAAAAGTTGTAAATCTTTGGGATAGCAAGGATCAAAAGTTCCTGCAGACCTAACTGTCAAGCTTAGAAATGCTATTCCACAGTACACTGCACAACATCAGAACCATCACAGCTTATTTAAATGCTGATGCTCTGACATGTGCAGGCCATTTTCCTACCTGTGCTCTAACATGCATGAGCAAGATTACACACTGCTAAACCAACACAGTGCCTGCTAACTGTGGGCACTTCAAACTGTGCATCTCTCTTGCCTTTCAGGGAGAGGTGAAAGCACAGAGAGGCTGCAAATGCCTCCACAGTGAGCAGCTGTACGGAGCTGGCACCACAATGATGACTGAGCAGGATCTACCTCTTGGGTACTTCCAGTACCAAAAGCCAGAAGCGTATGGAATAACTAATAATCAGATGCCCTGTTGGTTCATCTATCATGCATGGAACTGAACACATAGTGGGTTTTTTTCAAGGAGATTTCCAACACCTCAAGTTACAGAGGCTGTAAACCCAATCAATCACTGAAGCAGAGGATGAAGAGCCCTTGCCTTTGTGAGTCAAGATGTTCCTGTGGGCAAATCGCATATGGTAGAATCCAACCTGGTAGAGAACTGCCTGGCTAAAGAAGAATTTGGTAAAGCTGTGGGATGAAAAAAAGAAAAGTATAAAAGTTGTTGGGTAAAAATCAGCATGGATGAAAATAGCAAAATGGTTTCAATTGTTCTAGTCTGCAGTTCATTAACTGTGCAAAAGCAATCACAGCTGTGTCTCGTGACCTCAGATGTGAGATGCAATTAAAAACTGGGATAAAACAAGGAGTGAGACAGAATGTGGTGACCTTGATGTGTCTTAACATTCAGCAAAACAGAGGAGGCTCAGGAATGCTCAAAATCTCTGAACTGGACCCGAGAAATTGATAGGATTGAGTAAAATTATGAAATTTTACAGTTACCTTTGAATCCTTCTGGTGAACAGTTTTTTGGGTCTGGAATCGCAGACTTTATGATTTGTATTTGCCAGCTTTTTCTCCTCAATAAGAACTTGTTTTTGTCTGGGGGATTTGTTTGTTAGCTTTTGAGAACACACTGAGAGTTTTTTATCAGTTAATATTATGAAACCATAATGAAACCGAGAGACCTCGTAACATTGCCAACACCACTGCCTTGGGCAGGTTTTCTGCTGAGCATTCTGCTGTTTTGTACTTTCTCCAAATTCAGGTACTTTTACACAGCTGCAGTGCTCTGGACACTACACGACCTGTTGATGCTTCTAACTGACCTCCCCTCACCCTCCCTCAAGGAGAAAGAACCAAGGGGCAAACCCTGTCTCCTTAGCTGCCTACCACCTCTCCTACCTGCACAGGTCAGGGGGCTGTTTTGATGCAGGGAACGTTTCTAGCATCCTCCTGTAGTGAGGATGGGAAACTGCTGCTAAGCAAAGAGGAAAGCACTCAGCATCCTCTGTTGCTTTCTTCCCCCCACACAGCAGCAGCCCTCTGGGAAGAGAAGGGTTAGCTGCTTTCTGGACAAAGGAAGATGTGGCCTGTAAAGAGAGGGGTCTTCCTGAACTCCAGCTCTGATCCCTGTAGCTGCAGATGTTGGACCAGCCCTTGCCAATTAAATAAATGACACAACTTCCTATTGCAAAAGAGTC
Organism: Megaceryle torquata; assembly: GCA_024611175.1. Lineage (NCBI taxonomy): Eukaryota > Metazoa > Chordata > Aves > Coraciiformes > Cerylidae > Megaceryle > Megaceryle torquata. The sequence continues at coordinate 9,272 of JANIJG010026326.1, read as the reverse complement.
CAAAGGTTAAAAAAGAAGGCAAAAGTAGCATAGGATAAGATCACTGCACAAAGCCAAATCCTGCTGTAGCCAAAGTAAAACAACCAAGTTATACTTTTTAATATAATCACAATGTTATTCCACTTTACAGATTGGCAAGTGACTTGCCCAAGTCATCCACTAGGTCAGTAGTAAACTCAGTGTGAGGTATTGCTTAAATACAGTCACGAACCTGATTGATCCAGACACTAAAGAGTCGAGGTGTGTTTCAATCTAAAGCATAAGCTAGCACAGTGTAACACACTTTGGGGCATTTGTGCCCTCATAATTCTTATTTCTCTCCACTGACCATAAAGAGAGCTTAGCGTACACATGCCCATGTTGTAAGCAGCTAATAGCCAGGGAGGGGAATCCCATCTCTGCTCTCTTGCATCTCCCACCCCTGAAGCAGGCACTGTGTGGAGGTGCCAGCTCTTTCAGCTGCACTTTTAGGGAAGGAAAGGAGAGAGGTGTTAAAAAAAACCAAACCAAAACAAAAGGCAGTAGAAGAGGGAGGCTGTTTCCAAGAAGAAAACAAAGAATCAATTGAATTGAAGGAAAAAGCAATGAAAAAGTAGCCTGGGGGAAACTTGGCTTATGAAAAACAATGGAATAAGATGAAGAAGGAAAGCATGGGGCATATGGTTTACTTCAGTTTTTTGCATTAGAATGTGATTCATAGGAATTTGAATTTCCTTTCAAGGGGAACGGCTATTTCAAACATTATCCTCTCTTCTGAGAAGTTTTCCAAGCTCATGGCAAAGATGTGCCACCATCCTGTTCTTTAGGTTGCTCCTCCAGATACCGATGATCTCGTGTTTTCCTTGGAAAGCCATTAACAGGTATACACAGAACTGCCTGCTCCCTGCTGCAGCTGCTACACACAAACATCCCTTCAGGTGATAGGATCAGCTCCTGGCTTGGTGTATTACCTGGCAGATCCTCAGCAGCTAGTCTTTGTATTCTGGGGAGGAGGGAAGAATATTTTGTTTCTATGGGTATTAAACCACAAGTTTGGAATGATAAATTCAGTTCTCTTAAACCTTGAGGTCTTAGTCATGCATCAGTTATGACGACACTGGGCCCCAAGAGGCAGCCTAGAAGTAAGCTGCAAATAAGCAAGGAGCAGCACGAGTGATACACCAGCACAGCTGGCAGTGCTCTGCAAGGAAACCTTCCCTAAATGCTGCTGGAACACAGTCAGCAAAGCATGGCTCAAGCAACTCAGGGGCCTCCTGCTACTGGCACTCTTGTCAGCAAAGGACACCGTTGTGATAATCAGCTGGAAGCACTTCTGTCCTTGCTCTGTAGCATGCTGCTGTGGGTGTCTCCTCAGAGTCACAAGTTACCTTCCCTGATCACATGTACAGGCAGGCTTAAGCAAAACAGAAAGGATGTTGTAAACCTCCTGTTCCTTGACTCCTTTTCAAGCTCCTTTGCTCTCCATTTCACATTCCCAGCACTCCTGCTTTCGCCGTTGTCACTAATTTAATGTTTGCAATGACAGTTTGCTCTTAATTTATGTATTTTTTCTTTTTTTTTTTTTTTTCTAATTGAGAAAGGAAATAAGTAAAAAACTTATTGCTGCACAGACAGCTCTTGAAATTGCTGTGCACAAACTCAGTTTATGGATCTTTGTAACTGCCCCAGTTCAGGTGACTGGGATACAAAAACTGTACCGCAAGTCGACAGCCTTGAGCATCACACCTCCCTGGTGTGACACTGCACACACCTTCAAACCCTGCCTCAGCCTCTTCCTCTCAAGAGGAGGATTAAGCCTTAGCAACCTCCAACACAGTTGTATGACACATGTAAATGATTTTATGAATATTATTTATAAAACACTCATCAGTCTCTGTGTCCCTAAATGATGATTTAAGGGTGGAGATGTTATTTCATTAGAATATAAATCACATTATAAATTGAGGCAGTTTTTAAAAAGAAACCATCCTACAGCAGTTGGACCAGCTGATTAGATATTTTCCTCCTGAGCTTACAAGCTGGCCCCAGAAATGAAGCTGCTGAGTTGAACTGAGCCCATGCCAAGTCATTGTTATGCCAGGACAAACATCGAGTTCTTCTCACTGCTCTTGCCATAATACATCCCTGCATAAACATGACTGCTTTGCAAGTCCCTTCCCACCCAAGAGAAAATCCTGAAACAGCTGGGATCTCTATCACCAGGGCATCAAGCCTGTTTCATTCACATGACAGGAGATCTGTGCCTGTGTTGGGGGATGGGGAGTGTTGAAGCCCCTCCTTTCCCATGCAATAAAGGTTTATTTAGCTGATTGCTAAAGCATACTTAGAAATCTAAGCAAATTTGTTTTTCAGATGCAGTCATTCATGCTCATGCCATCTGAATTTAAGCTGATGCTGTTTTCATCCCCATGTATGAGCTTTGGAGCACATAAATATGCTTGTTAAAAAATAAGGAAGAGGCCACAGTCTTTTGGGACTGAGGATCACAGAGGACCACTAGTGCATTGTTCCTACTGTTATTTGTGGTCAGTGGGTAAAATCAGCATCTTGGACAGAATTCTTCATTTGCTGGGCTTGGATTCAGGAAAAAAAAAAAAAGAAAAAAGAACTGGATTTTAAATTTGAAATAGGAGGAAGGAGTTTTTGGTCTTTTCTGCATCTGGCACAAATGAGCCATTCCCTGCAGACTGCAGCCAACACACAGCAAAACCAGGACTGTCCTCTGTGCCCTGCTCCAGACACTAGACTTCAGCAGGAATTGTGACTGACATCTGCCTGGAAGTCAGGGCCAGTGCTTTCCTTCCTCAGGAGAGGTGCCAGTAGGGGTCAAAGTTCTGAAGCAGTGAGAAGAGAGGACATTGTCAGTATAGTAGTTTCATAAGTGACTGATAATAAGATGAGGAAAAATGACTCATAGCTTTCTGTGTACAGCCCTCAAAATGAAAGCTTTAACTTGTGAAGTATAGAGGAAGAGAAGCCTCATTAATCCTAGCAGTTCTTGAGCTACTGGGGAAGGGGTCATTATCTGCCTGATAATAAGGAGGAAAGAGGCTCCTTCTCACCTTTGACACCTTCTTCCCTCAGCTCTATATTCCCCCACCCTCAAACCTGATGTTCAGCTCTGCCAGGTATAGCCACACTTGTCCTTGAGTAACTCCAGTAAATTCAAGCAGATCAGAGCAGGCATAAATCTAATTTGCTGGCCTGGAAGACCGATGTAGCTCCAGCAGTCATGCTCAGATGAGGTTCCCAGCTGGGACCAGCTAGGCTAGGCGCTGGCTTGACATGCTTCTCCTCACAAACAATCCCAGCTCCCAGGAGAGGGCTGAGTCAGTGCTGGCCCACCAGCCTTCACACAGCTGGTTTCTTCAGGAGCAAGTCATCTTTTGCTCTGACCTCCATTTGCAGCTATATTTTGAGAGAAGCAGCACAAAAAGCAAAGGACTAGCCCTGTAATCTTTAACCTGTCACTCATGCTCTGCAGCTTCTCTTAACAAGACTGGCATTGTTGGCTTTTTTCTGCTGAAAGAGGGCAGTAGGGAGGAAGTTAATGCACTGTTTCTCACCCAAGTTACTGTTACATTGCAAGCCAAAGACACTCCAGGCTAGTCAGTAATTTAATGAATCATCAGACTTTTGTTCATCAAGATACTTCACTCTACCAATCACAAAAGGATCTCACAATTAGAGCCACAGATGTGTCCTTGGTTCAGCCTTTTTAATTCAGAGCCTCTGCTCACCATTCCCAGGATTTCATCTCTAGCAGCATGTTTAATTTCTTAATTAATCTCACATATCCCTTGTTTCTAGGGGTGAAAGGCTCAGTCACATGTCATTGGTAAATTTTAATAACGACAGACAGACATCACAGCTCATCCTACACATACTGCAATAAACCACTAGTCACTACAGATAGAACTCTTGGCAAAGTGCTGTATAAATACCAATACAATCCAAATAAGTATTTTATGTGTTGATCTAATATATCTGTTTTCAAATCTAATAAAATCTTTTAATTACCCTATGAAGCACTGATCAAAGTCACAGATCTGGCAGCACTTCAGAAAAAGTCTCAGAGGCTCAGGATTCCCTGGAAACTGAGGGCATCATCACCCAGAGTTTCCTGCCCCTGTAAAGGTCCCCCTGACTGCATGCCAGCCTTGCCCACACCCGCCCTTCCCCCTCCCAGTACCAACTATTTGCTTAGTGTAGCATCATCAAGCAGCTTGAGAGAAAGTGAGGCAAATGCCCTTCCTCTGACTCTCACCATCCTCCTCACATCTGGTCTGCTCACTGCCAACATTGCTCCTCCCTCCAGAACTCAGGGAAGGACCCCGAGGTGCACACACAGGCACGCTCTTGCTCATGCAAAGCAGAATTTTGCTGTCCCATCAGTCCATTGCTTCAGATGACTGTGGGTTTGTGCTTTGAAGAGGACCCTGTGAAGGCCAACATTTCTGGCCAGGTATGTAAGACACTAAGAAACAAAGTGATCCTTTCAAAAGCCAGTGTTGGTGGTTAGGGCTGTAACAGAACCCTAGGGGCCCTTACATTTGGTTGTCATTAACACTTTCTTCTGTTAGCATTAGCATTTGCCTGCTCCCCAGACTTCTCTGCAGCTGACCCACTGGCTATCTTCCCCTGTCTCTTTGAAACCATGCCACTTTACTTTTCCAGAAGCAAGGCAATTTCTTTTCAGGTGAAGCCCTTGCACAGAAGCATGGCATTGTATAACGCTTTTCACTAGATAATCCACTGCTGTACTGAAAATCTTGCTTCAGAGGTTGCTTTCAAGCAAAATTACATAGCTTGGAAGAGCATCGTGTCACCATGCCTCATGTTTGTACAGCTCTACACCTTGCTGCATAACCTAAGTTTAGATGCAGAGAACATACTAGCTTTTGGGAGCAGGATATTTAAAAAGTTATCCAGTGAATTCTTGTCCTTTCCTTCAGAAAGTTTAATTCATAAAACAAATGTTTTGGGTTACATGTTTGAGCTGCTATAAAGTAAACCAAAGCAAGAAGCCTTGTAAAATGCAACTGCTTGTTTTGTGTGGTGCAACTCAATACAACGTAGTGTTCCCACAGCTATGCAATGTTCTGTCCTTACATCCCCTCTATGGCCACAGTGGTGGCACGGATGCTGCAGCACACCCGTAAACAATTCCACTGAAGGCATTTCTGCAATTCAGTCTCATTTCCAAGAAGTGATCAGAATTTTTTTAAGGTTCCTTCAAGTACTACTTAAAAACTAACAATGGCTTTAATAGAAATGTGGTTGTCTCATTAATATTTGAATGAGGCAGAAGCTCTCTGATGTAACGAGAAAGGGTAAGTGGAAGATAAAGACCCCTGGGTGAAGTAGTGTGCTGTGGCTGTGTAGGTGGCACCATGACAGACACTGAATGGCAGCAGTGGCTTCTAATGCAGAAAAGCTAAGGGCATGAAATATCTCGCCTGTTGCTGCACGGGGAGGAGAAAAATGGTGTTTCCTGCAGGAAAGCCAGTCAAGGGCTTTTGGATTCCCACTGGTTTCTAAACAATATGTTTGTTTCTTCACTTTTAAGGATACGGCCATAAAATTCCATTCAGAAAGTTCTGTCTGAACATCAGGAAACACTTTTTTTTTTTTTTTTTTACACCAGAAGGGTGACTGAGTACGGGCACAGGTTGCCTGGAGAGGCTGTGGAGTCTCCATGCTTGGAGATAATCAAAAGCTGTCTAGACATGGTCTTGGGCAATCAGGTAAAAGTGCCCCTGCTTGAGCGGGTGGCGTGGACCAGATAAGCTTCAAAGGTTCCTTCCAACTGCAATAAATCCAATTCTGTGGTAACAATATCACCCAGTAACACTAGCACCAACATTCCTAGGCTTACTCCGCTAATGAGCAGCTGTAAGCCTAACTGAAAGCCACACTTGAGCGTATTCTAAGTAAAGAATTCTTTCATTCAAGTTCCATCAAGTCTGAACAAATTTCTGTCTCAGCTGGAACCAAGTACTGGAAATCTATCTCCATGAACTTTTAGCTAGTTCCTTTCTTAGCTAATTTTCATGTACAAGTAGAAGTCCATAAAGAAAAGAATAGCAATTTGAGCTCTGTTTTCAACTCAGTGTTTAAACACTTAATTCTTGGTAAGGGCAGAATCCAAAAGCACAGAGTAAAAGAAATTAAACTAATTTCCCATTCACATGTAAACATTTATATACCTATTTTCTTTCTCAACCATAAAAATCACCTTTCCACATGGCACAGCATCAAACCATCCTAAAGGCAAAGAACAGGAAATCAGTGAGCGAATGCTATGTCTGGCACTAGTGGATTTTTCAGTTCTCATTGCAACAGACTGTTTTACAATCAGAAATTCCTGTGTTGTGTGACTTCCATTGGAAGTGGATGAAGACAGAATTCAGAAAGGCAACTGATTTAACAAGATGACAGCATCCATCAGGCACTGAAAAAAACCCCAAACAACTAGTGAGTCATGTTTCACACCTCTTACAGTGTGATATTTAACAAGAAACACAGTGGTTGAAGTCTCTTGGGTTGGTAGGATGTGGCACCTCTGAATATGCTACACAGAGTCTATGCTACCTGCTATGCTATGTCTGACTTGCAGTGAAATTTCTTCTTTCCAGGGGATGAGAACTCATTTCAGTGATATGAGAAACTGTAAAGAAATAAAAAACATATTAAGAATGAAAAAAGGTCGCCTGAGACAAAGTTACTTTGAGAAAGTCAGTCAAGGTGGATCTATTGGAAACTCCTGAGAGTGCTCTACACCTCCAGCCTTGCTATAGGTAGAGTTCTCTCTTATCAGAGACAGATAGAGATAACTGTGAGGAATCAATCCATCGTGGACTGCTGCTATTTCCCAGATAACTGCTATCTAAAAAAAGTTTCCAGCAGTGATAAAGCCCAAATATTTTTTATGGTACAGTTAATATTTCTTTCAGCTATTAGCCAATGCAGTTTTGCACTTGTTTTGGTATCCATGAATCTTCTGCCACTTACTTTCAGTCTGATATCGTTGGGCATCCTACATCCTGCAGGTGGTCTGCATCTCACCCACACTGATTCTCTGTTCTGTTCCACAGCATTCATGGCAGACTACCTGGTAGCTCTGTAACATACAGGAATAAATAGGACATAACACTGCTAATTCCAGGAAAAAGCACCTTTAAATAACCCGATCTGGCACAGGACAGTAATCCCCACACAACCCAATCCTAGCAGAGTAGATGAATGTAAGTGTTGACACACCCCATAATTAGACCACATACAAAGTGTTCTAGATCCTGATTGTATGTATGGTGGTGTCAAACTTTCCATCAAGCTTCTCAGGAAACTGTTTTACTCCCAACAAAAGCTTAGAGAGATGAAAAAATTTAATCATCTTTAGAATTAATTTAAAATACGTACAGCTGCTGCCCAATCTGAGAAGCCATAAATACATAAAGAGATATCTGAAAGATAACTAGAAATGTTTAGATAAAAAGCCAAAACTGTTCTAGTTTCCAGTGGAATTTTATTCAGCTGCTAAATAGCTTTACCATGGAAACATCTCTCCAACAGAAATAGGTCCTTGGAATGGAGAGATCCTGTGTGGCAGCAGGAAGATGTGAAGCAGGAGCTAAGGATGCAACAGGTACTTGTCTCCTTGGGACACTTCCTGATAAAAGTGCTGCATGATCAGGACTTCATTAACAAAGTTTTTCAGCAATTGTCTGAACAGTCTCCTAGCTTTTTAGTCCATGACTTAGTAAAGGACTAAATGCAGAATGATGGCCACAGACTGACTGGCTTTGAGGCAAGTTAACAGAGTAGCCCTAGTATCAAAGTCAGAGAATCATCAAGCTACTGTGCACTAGAGAAACAGCCTTGTGAGCCTGAGCCTGCACCAATTCACTGTGCAGGGTGCTGAAGGCCAATATCAGTGCAGGCTCGACAGCATTCAGCTGTGTGGTGATGCACTATGGTCAGCAAAAATAATTTCAGACCACATAAACCTTAGCTTAGCATGAACTGCACAGTTTGTACTGACTTCTTTAACAAGATACCGTAGCTCCCCCTAAGCCAGGAGGAAGCAACTCCTGTTGATTTCACAGGACTTCCTTCAGATACCAGACCAGTGTTTCACATACTGAAATGAAAGCTAGATAGGAAGTTTTTGTGGACTTCAACAGAAGCAGCTAGACCTCTGCTGCCACACTGAAAGGCTCCTTCCTGATAAATGATTCAAGACAATATAGAACATCAAGTTTACAATAAGATAGTTTGCACCAAGATGCCCACTGACTTTGCTTAGTACTTTATATCTACCAGCTTCTACTCAAGATTAGGAGATTATTATTAGTTTCTACTCAAGAGTTTATTAGAAGTAGGTTAATTTTTTTTCAGCATATTTATTGAGAAAATAAGGTTAAGGAGAGTAAAACTGCCCTAGATAAGAGTCAAGTAATTTTTTAACAGTTTTGACAGCGAACTTTCTACTCTGTGCTTGCCTGAACAAAAGCAATCCAGTTCTCGGGACAATAGATAAACCTTATTCACTACATGAGGGAGAAAAATAAGCTTCTGCAACAGACTGCACACATGCAAAGGGTTTTGTAAGCTCTGGGATTTTGTCACACCTCTCACACCATCTAGTCTTATTCAATATCTATCCCCCAAATACAGGTCTGGGAATTAATTTCAAATTTAAATTCATTGAGATAGCATTTTGTTACTGTTTCCTCATTGGCATTTCACCCACAGCGCAGAGCTTAGCTAGATGGTGGTATACTGGAAGAGGCAGGGAAGTGTTCTTTGGGAAGTTATGGGAAATCCTCTCAAAGCCTTTCTCAGTAGCTTTCTGGTCTCCTGATCATTCTGCCCCATCCTACTGCCATCTGATTTCTTACTGCCTTCCGTCGTCTTGCAGACGTTTCCCTCTAGCCAGCTCTTGCTATAATGTTTTGTTGAAAAGATAGAGATGTGAACATACACATTATCTCATAGTTATACAGACCGAACAGGCTCATGTGCTTTACTCTTCAGCTGTCTGTCTGAAACACTTTCTCTCTCCTAAAAAGTGAGAAACATCCTTTGCATTAGTCACTGTAACTTCTGTTGGATTACTTCCAATATCCAAAATGAATGGGGGGGGGGGGGGGGGGGGGGACCAACCACCAAGAACAAGGGGGGAGAGGGACACAAAAAGGGCCTTCATAAAGATATTGGGGGAAGAGAGCGGGGGCAAAACAGGGCGGGCCCTCCGCGGAGGGGGGGGG
>JANIJG010026319.1:0-13007 GCA_024611175.1 Megaceryle torquata | reverse complement strand
AAAGGGGGGGGGGAACCACAAAAATAAACCCCCAATAACATAAATCTTCTCCCATTGCCTGAGTCTCTGCACCAGGGAACTGTGAATAATCTCCCAGTGCAAACAGCCCCCCTGTGTAAAAATAGCAACACAACCGCAAACTTCAGGGTAATCACTGCTTGATTTCAAAATATTTGTTCTACTCCTGCCCTGTCCTTTATCTCTCAGGCCTCTATATGTCACTAAAGCAACATTTGACAGCTCCTCACTAGGTCTGCCTCCTCCAATGTGCTCCACCATTATTAATGGAAACAATCTCCATCTCGGAGTATTTAAAAATATACCCTTTTCTAAATATAGGCAATCTGCATGTGCTTAACTACTACGGGGCAGAACGAGACAGACTAAAATATTGACATGCACTGGGTGTGTATAATTTGTTTTGATTCCTTCTCCCCCCACTATGCCAAGCTGTGTATTATCTACATACCTTGGTGGAAAATCTGTTATTATTTAGCATGAGAAATGTGGCTGCAACTCAAACGGAGTTTCCTTTGTTTATTTTTCCATCCTCTGTCCAAACGGTGTCAATGAGAGCAGAGCTTACGGAGCTATTTATATCCCCTTGCCACACTAGTCTGCACCTTGCCAGCAGCAGCCCCCCTGGGGAGGGACATGCCATGGGGCAGGACTCCCTCGGGCAAGGAGAGGAGGGCAGGGAAAAACCTGGAAGACAAGGAGGGGCAGGAAGTGGAGCAGAGGAGGTACACGAAGTGGGGGGGCTCGGTGGAGAGGAGCAGGGCACAGCCATCTCCAAAGCTTGTGAGGGGATGAAAGCTGGAAGCATCAGAAATTGTTTGGGGAGAGGTTTGGGGACGGAGATTGGAGGCAGCTATTCCCTGGTTAGGTTGGGGGCTTTGCACAAAACCATCTTGGGGCAACCCTCGCCTGGGATGTGAGAGCACTGGGGAGCTGGTCAGAGCGAGACCTGCCTCTCGGGAGGTGGATCTGGGAGCTGCAGAAGCATCCCATCTTACCCAGTGCAGAGGGAGTGTTTGAAAAAGAACAGTCCTGGAGCTTGTCTCATGGGGTGGGGGCGGCTACGCCAGTGAGAGTTGTAACTGGGACCGGGTGACTGTGAGCTTGGGCGTCCCATTGCCGCAGGGGACCGGGTGCAGGGTGTGTTCCCCACCCCTTCCCTGGCACCATCCCTGTTCTGGGGTGCCTGGCTGGGCAGAGGAACACAGCCGTGGCATGTGTGTGGAAACCACCCCAACAGGGTCTCTGCATCCCCCCCACAACCCCTCAGCTCTCGCTGAGCCTCTGCTCCCCACACTGCTCTTCACCTCTCTCCCTGGGGGTCCTGCCTTCATCCCGCACACCACCAGGGATGTGTCCCCTCCCTGCCCACAGAGGGGTTTGATTCACGCCTGGCTTTATACGTGCAGACCTGTGCTGGTGGCACTTCTCTACAAGGGGGTGAGGGTAACGTACCCGATACCAGAGGCAGGATTCAGGGCTCTCTACCAGAGGCAGGCTCTGGGGCTGGGTTGGCAGCTGTGTTTTGTTGTTGTTGGCGTTAATAAGCTTGCCCTTGGTGCAGTCTGCAGGGCTTGAGGTGCTGACTAAGGAGCAAAAATCCGGGGAAGGGGGGTTGAAGAGTGGGGAGGGGAGCCCACATTTGGGAGCATGTGCATGCACACTCTCCCCCGCGTACGTGTTCAGGGACTAGGGCTACCCTATTTCCCTAATGGGGTGCAGGGGAAAAGGCTGCAGTTTCTGCTTGAGGTATTGCTTGAGCTGGCAGGGAGAGCTGGGCTGGCCAGATGGAGGGATGAGAGGGAGGGAGGCAGAGAGAGAGAGCCAGGCAGAGATGGGAGGGGGGAGAAGGGAGGTAGACACCTACGCAAACACAGAGTGAGAGGAGATCCTTGGATGCAAACACAGACACAGGCGTCCTCCTCCTCCTCACATGCCCCTGATTCATTTCCACATGCCATACACGTGACATGCTAATTCAGGGCTACTACAGAACTCCAGGGCGAGAGGAACAGGAGAGAGAAATAAAACCCAGTAAGACACCAAACTGCAGATTTTTCAAGGGGATTCAGCACAGCTTAGCTGTACCCCCGCCCCACGCTCCCTCTGGGTGGCCGGTGGCCGGTGGGGAGGCCTCGCCAGCAACCCCCCTGCCTCCTCACGCCCCCGTACACCCACCCACGCACCACCAGCACCTTGCAGGAGCGGCTCCACGTGACCCCCGCACACCAAACCAGCACGGTACGAGCACACATCCCACCCTTCCCCAGGACACGGGGTTCCAGCAGCCGCGTGCTCCCCTCCGCATCCCTGCGGCACCCTGCGGGCTGGGGCAGGGTGAGCTCCCTGCCTCCTCCCTAGTGCTGGGGACTCGGCGAGCTTGAGTCTATATTTAAACACAGGCACATAAGCTCTACGTGCTGGGGGGCGAATAAGCTTCAAACAACCTCGTTACAAACCCCGGAGATCCCCAAGGTGAATGTAATTCTCTGCCAGCAGGGTAGGAAATGCTCCCCGCTGCAGCCCCACCTCACCTGCAGCCCACTCGCCCACCGCTAGCTAGCCCTGGTGCTTGGTGCCCCTTGCCTCCCTTCCCAAGCCCTGATAGGCCACCTGCCCTCCCTGACTCCAACAGTCACATCCCCACTGTGACAAGGAGCTGAAAAGGAGGGGAGGAAAAATCTGAAATACAGCTCCAGCCGTTGTTGGGCTGATGTAGCTATGGCAATATGACTGCTCCAACCCCACTGGGGTTTACACAAGAGCGACGGACAGCACAGTTTTATCCTCCATACTTGTACCTGTGCCCAGTTGATGGGCACCCTGTTTATCCACTGTTCTAACTCTGGGTCCTATATCAATGAACCACATGGATTCAATCATTTCTATCGTGCAGAAATAATGTCATCACAAAGAGCTCTGCAGCCCATCACCAGCAGGCTTCTTGTTGAAGGCTGCATCATAGCAAACACCTGGAGAGCTTCACCCCCTCAGGTGCTACCCAGTGTGCCAGGAACATGTGCAGGGGAAAGCAAATTTCCTCATCAGAGCACCTTTACCCCAACATGAGCTGGCAAGGACTCCCATGTCAGCCAGCCCCGGTGCACCAAAAAGGGGACCAGGTCCCTGGCCCGCTCTGGCACAAACATGGTGAGCATTAACTGCACTTGGGAGTGATGCTGGTCAGCAGCAGCAGGGCTGGACCTCTCCCCAGCAAACCACCAGTGGTGATGGGAACTTCCAGTGCCCTTCAGGCTTAGCCTTGAGCCCCTCCCAGCTCCCATTGCAGCAGGTCAGTCTGATGGGGGCTCAGACATGCACAGAGGAATTCCAGGTGAAAAGATGCTCTTTCCTTCCAAGGGGCAGGTTATTGCACTCTGGGCAACAGAGGGGAATATCTCTAGACCTGTCTTCTACCTGCCCATTTCTGTGGGCAAGCAAGGCAGAAAGAGGTACCATCAACATCTCAGCAGAGGCATCTTTGCATTAATGTCCTCATTAATTTAGCAGGCATGAAAGACAAGGGACTTCAGTGGCATTGATGTCTCTGTAGCATGGAGCAACAAAGGTATTTGGCACTATAGTGGATCCTCAGGATGCTTTTGCTAACTGGAGTAACTCTCTGGACATCTCTAACAGGAGCTCCATATCCAGCAGGTCAAAAGCATCTTTGCCTTCTCCTGGACAACATCTTGTGTGTTATACCTTAGAAAAGCACAGAGGAGAAATTTGGGCTGCAGTCCTGGGAATTTTCTCCTGCGAACAGGTGTCAGTGACAATTTTTTTCTCCAAGTGCTGAATCCCCTTCTCTTTATGGGAGCCAGAGAAGCTGGATCCTGGCCCCAGGAAGGCATCTTAGCAAGCTGCTATCTTCTTCTTCTGCATTCCTGAGGAGGCAAGAGAAATGATCTAGCTTACTGGCTGCTCTAGATCTCCCTGTGTGTGGAAGGGCTTTCTCTGCAAGACTGAATATTTTGAGCTGAGACTTGCGAAGGGGAATACGCAGCAATCCCAGATCTAGCTGCCGTAGTTCTTATTAGAGGCACTCTGCTCAGGAGAAGAAACCTGTGTTAGTTCATGCAAAGAGCGAGAGGAGAAGGTGGAAAGCATTCAAGTTAAATATTCTACCTGAGGATTTTAAACTGACAGCCACATGAAGTAAAAAAAAAAATAAATAAATAAATAAAACAACCCACAAGCTATATAAGACTGTGTAAGGCTTGCTGAAAAACAAGGCTTTCTGTCTAAGTCAGAAGCAGCAAAGGTCACTCATAACACCCACTACCGTATGTATTTTTAAACTCTTATTATGTCCGTTCTCAGAGGCCCTAATCATGACTGAGGTCCTTGTACGTACAGACAGATAGTTCTGCAAGAAGGGGTCACAAATATACACACATACAAGCATACATGTGTTTCATGTCAGGCATCCTATCTCTTCCCAACACTGCCTACAGGCCCCACAGTGTTTAGATGTTCCCCTCCAAAGTAGCACAGAAATCCATGACCAAAGAACATGCAGCCACACATAAAGACCAAACCAATCCGAACCTTTAGTCCAAGCCTAACAAGGTGCCACACACCTGCTGGCATTGCAGCCAGGGAGTCCTGCCTCTCCCTGGCTCTGGTAACCAGGAGGCTGTGCTCCTATCCAACATCTGAAGGAACAAAGATTTTATTTTTTGTAATTACATTAATACCTGCTCTTCCCTCATGCTAGCAATTTGGCTGATTTCTTGTTTATTGCTTTTCACCTTCTACCATCAATAATTCAGCCACATAGCCCCCAGGAGGTGGAGAGCTAACTATCATTTTACAGAGACTTGCCTAGGAAAGGAGTGATGTGATAGCTGGGATTGGAGCCCCAGCATTCCCAGCTCCTCACCCCAGCCACAATCCCAGGTACAGCAATCCCAGAAGCTGTGAAGCCAGGGCTGCCTCTGGCTTTAGGAGTTTCATCCTGGCTTCCTTAGTTTTGCCACAGATAACAACTGTAGGATGTGACCCTAATTGTAAATTATGTCAATGGGTGGGTTCTGCACTGTCAGTCTTGCCTCTTCTCCTCTGGTCTGGTATTTCACAAATCAAAGTGTTGCACCCAGGTCCTCTCAGGAGTCCCTCTGTGAGTTAGGTAATGGGGTTCATTCTGTTTCTCAGTAAAAACTCGTTCTCATAATTAACCTGTTACCATAGCCAACTCCCAAAAAAACCCACATTAGGGACTGGAAGGGGTGCAGAGAGAAAAGGCTGCGTGAAGAATCAGCTCCACTGATGCTCTCCAGCGAGTGTCAGAGCCATATAGGTCAGGCAGAAGCCATTTGCTGTGCTGTACCTGCTCCACGGATGCACAGGGGGACTGCACTCTGCAGGCGTGTCAGCCGCCTGCCTTTCCAGTTCCATTTAATTAGCTAAAGCCTTCTTAAACCCCCCTAGAAAGAAATATCCCTTTACTCCCCAAGCAACCGTCTTGGGTTTGGGGGTTTTAGGGTTGTTTTCTTTCCTCGCCTGCTGTCCTCTCAGCTCATCCTTCCGGCCAGCTCTTCGCGTGCCCTGGGCTATATTTAACCCCTGGGGAGGTTTCAGCAAAGCCTATCCTTGCCGGATTGCCCCCTCCCCAACGTAGGGAAGGGGATGGGGGGAGGGGGGAGGAGGGGGGGGGGGCGGCGGGGGGGGGGGAGCGGACTGAAGCCACAAGGGGGCAGGTGCTCCGCCGATTCATAAAAAACGCGCCTTCATTGACAAAAACTCGCCGAGCAGCCGGTGAATGGGGCGCGCGGAAGCCGCTGCCGCGGGAGAACGACGCGGGTAGTGACGGGGGAGCTGGGCCGGGGGGGAGCTGCTCTGCAGGGAGTGGGGGACTCAAAGGCACACAGGGCCTCTCGGCGGTTCCCGCCGCAGCTCTGGTGTGGGGGGAGAGTCAGAGAGCCCGATTCTGCTCCCAAACTCCACTGAAAGTAATCATAGAATCATGGAGTCGCGGGATGCTTTGCTTTGGAAGGGACCTTTAAAGGTCATGACAGCAGAAAACGCCAAAGCCATCTTTGCATTAATGTCCTCATTAATTTAGCGGGTGTGAGACAAGGGACTTTAGCAGCATTGATCTCTCTGTAGCATGGAGCACCAAAGGTATTTTGAGCTACCTTAGGATCCTTAGGATGCTTTTGCTGACTGGAGTAACCCTCCAGACGTCAGTAACAGGAGCTCCACCATCCATCAGGGCAAAAGCATCTTTGCCTTCTCCTGGACAGCATCTTGTGGCCCCCAGGGCCATTCAGCGGGAGGGGGTTGAGGCAGGAGGTTTCACAGAATCCCAGCCTGGTGGGGTTGGAAGGGACCTCTAGAGATCATCTTGTCCAATGCCCCTGCTCCAGCAGGGTCACCCAGAGCAGGGGTCCCAGGATCACATCATCCAGGTGGGTTTGGAATCTCTCCAGAGAAGGAGACTCCACAACCTCTCTGGGCAGCCTGGGCCAGGCTCTGCCACCCTCACAGGATAGTCACAGGCTTGAGGAGCCTTAGCTATCTCTGGGAATGCTTTGGTTTGGTTTTTATTTTAAGGTTTTGTAGCAAATGTTTGTATCTCAACTGCCAAACATTTTTAATTCTTTGTCTAGGCGAGACGGGAGAGGAGGTTAACAGCTAAGAAGAACGTTTACACCCAGAATATTTATTTCTAAGCAAACTCAGCATCCACCTCCATCTTCTAGCCTGGTGTGACTCAACTCATTCTCACTGTGGTAAGTTCCCCAGCTTCTGCTGTCTCTGCCTGCCTTGTGTTATGGTTTGGAGGGGTTGTGCCAAAGGACAGCCAGAATAGAGGGAAGAGAGGTGGACTGAGCACCAAACAAGGTGCCTGTAGCCTTGAGGATGCTTTAGTGCAGCTCTGCTATGGTCTCAATAGGTGTCTGGTGAATTAAAGGACTAGGAACTGCTAATGACCACTGCAAAGCCTTGCTTTCGAACAGATTTCCCAATGCAACAGATAAAAGAAAATAGGAGGTGAACGGAAGCTTTTCTGCTTGAGCCTCTCACAGTAAATTGTTGGTTTATTGGCTTTTTAGTGTCTTATCTTTTCAATCCAAAATGGAACCAGGTGTGCAGGGAAACAGTTTATAACTTTACAGGATGTGAGTCAAAATATGCAGCTCACCACCTGCAGCTCCAGGGACTGCAGTGGAGTTCAGCCAAGAGCAAGGAATTTGGCAAAGAGGATGGTCCTAAGAGATAACGGGTATGGGTAAGAAACCCTCACTTCTGCCTACCCTGTGAGTCCATGCCTGTCTGCTGCAACCCTTCCCCTCTGACCCTCGGGGCAACGTGGTCAGACCTTCACCCACTGCAGGGTGTCACCAGCTAGCAGTCAAGGCAGTTGAAGGCTCTTCAACCAGTCGTTACCAATTGCACTGCAATGAGGGGCAGGGTTGTGGAGGGTGAGTTGGGAAGACCATTTCACCCCTGGGATATGTTTGGTTAGGTAGCTGTCCTGTTTTTGCTGAGATGGAATCCTGGGCCAGCTGTGGTCTGCAGGCCATTAGCAGCCTCCAGTCAACTAGCTGCTGAAGCTGGGAGGAGCACAAGCCAGGGCATCTGCCCCAAGTTGGGGGGTGTGTGTGTGTCCCATCCCATAAACATCACAGTCAGTATAAAGGAGAAAGTTTGCTCAAAGGAGAGGCTTCTGCTTCTGTTAATCGTTTTCCCTATTCCTGGAGAAACTCTCTCACCATTCTGCTCTTGAGAATGCTATCTTGGTTATTGTGACCACCGTATGCTCAATGAGGTGAGTATAGCTTTATAGTCTTCATATTGGCATTAGTATCATCTTGGCTGTTGCATTAAATCTCTTTTTCATTTCAACCCAGGGGTCTCATCTCCTTTTCCTGATCTCCCTTCTCAGCTGGGGAGGGGTCATTGGGTAATAGAGCTGCTGCTGTAATTTAGACTCAGATACAGGTTAAATGTAGACAGTAGGAAGCAGGACAGACTCCTTTCACTGTGTTACTGGTTTTCCAGGGCTGTGGCAGTGCCATAGCTGCTCATGATTTTGATTTTGTTAAATTCCACGTAAATCACCCATCTCTCAGACTCTTTGTGCGGACCAGAAATTTTCCTTTGGACTTCAAGTTGTGGGGGTAGCTTTCCCTCATTTGGTAGGGGGAAAGACACCTTCCTTTGTCCTGGGACTAGGCACAGCCACTTGTTCATGTGCTCGGCTGTTTGTGTAGCCTCTGGCTTACGATACCTCTAAACCCCAGTGCAGTGCAGCCTATCCAGACCAAAAAATCTCCTAGTTCTTCTTCCAGGACCGAACCTTCTGCAGTAATTCCTGGTAGTCTTTAAGCAGAGGATGATAATTGATTTTAAAAGCTGAAAAAAAAGCAAGATGTGTCTTTCCCACCTACAGTTAAATTTGGTAACTTACCTCGTCCATCTTCCCTCCCCTATTTTTGTTCTTCTTTGTAATGGCTCCTCTTTTAGTCTGTAAACTCCTTGTGTACTCTCGTATACTTGACCATAAAGCACTGTATGCACTGAACTACCTTATTTCACTGTTATATAGTGCTGGCAGCATTTGTTACTGCACAGGTTGTGTGGTGTTTCCCTGCTCTTCTAGAAAGCTCCAATATTCATGCAACTGCAATATCTGAGAAGTCAGCAGCGAAACACTAAAAAAAAAATATCCTTCCCCAACACAATCTTAACTGCGTCCTGCTAGCATTAGCTCCCGGGAATGGCACAGCAAAAAGCGAGGAGCCTAATGAATAGACCTGAGACACTCTCTTTGGGTGTGCTATTATTAGAATCACAGACAACAAATTGGAAATCCAGCATTTATCTGCATCTATTCTGAGTGTATTAACTGTGTTGGCTGTAGCTGTATTGATTATCCGTTGGAGCAGCTTGGAAAAGCTGATCTCATGATACGGTGCAAAGTCTACGTTGAGAGATGGAGTGTAGGGGATTTGGTTTGCCAGCAGAAGTTTGGGTGATGTGCCCATAGGAATCTTTTGCCATGGGAATCGTCTGCAGCATATCGGTGTACATCAGGGTGATCCCCTTGTTTTTGGGAGAGGGGAGCAAGGCTCATCTCCCCGATGGGATTTGCATGGAGAGGGAAAAGTTGAGAGAACTTTTAGTGTGGTGTGTGTAGGATCAGCACTTGAACATAGGTCAAGCCTAGCTTGTTCCTGTTGGCTGTGCGTGACCTCCCCCAGCATCTTGCCCTGGAAAGGGAGACGTTAGACTTTGCCCAGGAGTCCTCTGTGCTTGTTTCCAGCATGGCTGCCATGGAAGGTGAGGGCCCTGCTGTGGCCCAGAGCCTAGAGGGCAGAGTTGAAATTATGTTGCAAACAGCATGTGCAACACAATTCTCTGTCTTTGAAGTTTCCATCCTTGCCTTCAGCCACTCTCTTCTTCTCTACTTCCTGAAAGGAAATTAAGGGAATTCAGTTCCCTCTAAGCAAAGTTTTGGAGTATCCAAGCTTTTTCAGTTTGCTCCCCCCCTCAAAATAAAGTATCTTTTCCATGTCAGGTGCCCAGCTCCCCACAATGCATTTGGTTCACTCTGTTACACACTGCTTCCTGATTTTTTTTATCCTCCTGTGTTTGTGGGTACCAGTATGGAGCCCTGGAGAGAAGCTGGGGAAGGACTGGGGAGTAGTCTGGAACCATTGATCTCACTTTGAAAAGTGGAGAGGACAAAGGTGAAGGGAGAGTGTATAATGAGCACGAGCCCCAAAGTAGCACTCCACAGCCCTGTGAAGTAAGCACATTGTGAAGCCCAACTGCTCAGCTTCTCCCATTCCTTCTCACTGCTTTCATCCACTGTATTCCTTCTGGCTCTTTTTACTTTCCCACAGTGCTCCAGCTCCTCAGAAATCCCTTTCATTGCACCCATACTTTGTACCTCTGTGTCTTCTGACACCATCTTCTTCCTCTTCATGCATGCACCGTTTGCAGCCCTCCTTCTTCTCTCCCTCCACTGTGCCCATCTAAGCTTTACCCTTCTCCCTCCCACCACACTTTCAGAGGTACTTTCAGAGACCTGCAGGCAAGTAGTTGCATAGCAGCACTGTGAGGTGTGATTGTACCAAGTGCAGGGTGGCATGACAGGAAACAAGAGACAAGGTCCAGCCCCAGGCTGCTCCTGGTGTGTTGGGAAGGGGGTTAGCAGCCCTGGGATCTCAGAGATTCAGTCTTGGTTGAAGGAAAATGCCACATGAAGGAAAACACTGTTTGCACAGCTCCAAGTGTCTCTGGACAGAGATGGGCTTGGTGCCCAGCAGAAGGGCAGTGAGAGAGATGCAGATTACCCCTGACTATCATTCTGCTTATGTGGTGGACAGGGAAAGCATTTTGAAGTAGTTCTCTTTGCTGCCTATGCATCCTTCATCCTCCACCCAGCCTCCCATCATATTTGTGGGCCAGGGCCCCAGCTCTACTCCCTTGCCTTTGTTTCCTGCCACCTTTTTAACCCCTTCCCTCTGATCCTTTTTGCCTCTTCCAGAGCCTTAGCTCCTTCTCCAGACTCTTCTCTCTGTAACCACTCTGACACTGTTCAGGCAGGGCATGTGCCCCAAGGCCTCCCCTCTGTTCGCCAGCTCCAAAAAGTAAAAAATTTAGAAACTCTGGAACAGTTTGTGATAAATGGCTTTTGTATCAGTAACTTATTGAGGCAGGTGACCAAGTCACTTGTTTTTCTTTGACTGTGTTCACTTTCCTCGCTCCAGGTAACCTAATCCTGGTTTGTTTGGTTTGTTGTTTTGGGTTTTTTTTTAACTGTCTTCTATCTCCCCTCAGTCAGCTAATTCATTACTACTTTTTTTTTTTTTTTCCTCCTGACTACTGCTGTTTCTAAAACAATATCTGACTCTATTTTAGAGAACTCACAAATGTTTTTAAGATAGTGGGATTCTGACAAAAGGTGCCCTTGTAAAATAAGAGATGCGTGTATGTTACTCCATTCCCGAAAGCTGTCAAGAGAAGACATCGCCTGTGCAGTGCACGAGTGCAGCTCAGATTGACCCAGCACCCTGTGTCACCTGAAATCACCGACTTATTTCACCGACAAGCTGCCTGGATGCCTTCTGGCCTCAGCACATGTCTTACTGCCCATGTGCGCTTCACTGTTGTTCACTCGATAGCTTGCCACAAGCCAGTGTGGGGACTTGAGTTCAGAGGTCAGTCACGTTTGCAGTTGAGTGTCATCACTGGGTGCTGAGCACGAGTAGAACTGAACACCAAAGAATGGACTTGTCTGAAAGGGACCAAACAGTCTTTTGTGAAATAATATCAATAGTAATACAAACATGAATGAACAGCACACTGGATGAATTGACAGAGCCCTGGCCCAGGCTGCCCAGAGAGGCTGTGGAGTCTCCTTCTCTGGAGAGATTCCAAACCTGCCTGGACAGTGCGATCATGGGCTCCCTGCTCTGGGTGACCCTGCTGGAGCAGGGGTATTGGACAAGATGATCTCCAGAGGTCCCCTCCAACATGCTGGGATTCTGTGAATGAATGATTCATATAATGGCAGTGCTTTCACTCTTCGCCCTGATTTTCAGCTCAGAACTAAGGGTCAGGCCCTTGCCCACACCAGTGCTAGATGTGGAGTAATCAGCAGTCTGCAGATACAGTTGCAGGCCCAGTCTGTGTGCAGCCATTGCATGAGAAGAAGGGATACATGAGATGCCCATCTGAGGCAGGCTGTGCATCCACCACTTTTTGCTCAAACAGCTCCAAGTTTGCCCCAAGCGGTATTAACTGGGGACGCTCATCAGTGTCGCAGAAATTGTATTGGCCATATGAATAATATCAAGGTGTGTCACAGACTTCCTCATTAAGCAGAATATGATATTCTTTGCTACAGCAGAGCAACACATGCTCCCCGGGCAGGATCTGATCGTGTACAGTGTCAAGGCATTGTAAGTTAACTGGTGTACTCACTGGTGCTTCGCTGCAGCGGCGATTAATCATTTCGGCCCTGATCCTGCAAACATGCATGCGTTTAATGTTACTACTATGAGTAATCCCCTTGATTTCCAATTAGATTAGTCACAGTCTTAACATGTGGCACGTGAAGAAATGTTTGCAGAGCAAGAGACTTATTTATGGCCTGATCTTGCAAATTATTACTGTCTAGCACACTGCCTCTGTTCCTGAACAGTTTCACCAATGCTGGAGGGGGGATGCAAAAAAAATTAACCAAAAGCCTCCAACACTCCCCTGAATTGTGAACGTTGCATGATTAGGTCTGCTGTATGGTGCATGTGGCCAGCTCTGCCAGCACAGGTCATGGATAGACAGAGCTGTGTATTGTAATGGGTGTGTGCCTGCTTCAGGCTCTGATGCGAAGTACTTGGAAGCTGATCACTGTAGATGTTATTGTGTTTTTTGTTGCTGGGGGGGTTGTTTGTTTGGTGGGTATTTTTATTTACTTTTTTTTTTTTTTTTTTTTACTGTCCTCTACCACAGGTTCTAAGATTTAGGTCTTCCATTTACACTGTAGATGGAATTTTTCTCCTATTTCCTTTTGAAAGAAAGAGAGACACATTAAATCAGTTTTGCCAGGTTAGGGTGAAGACAAGAAGGGACCCAATAAGCAGCTTGCAAATGTAAATCCCCAGTCTAATCAAATTCCTCCAGGCTGCAGTGTCCTTTCTGTGAAATCAAGCTGCATTAAAGGGACTGGGCTGTGTTTGTGAATGTACCATCGCTGCACATTACCGCTGCTCTGTTGCATTGTGTTTGTATGAATGGGGGTGACATGTGCATGCCCACAGGTCCACGTGAGAGAGGTGGGGTGAGGAAGGAAGGAAGGATATTTTTAAAATGAATCTAGAGGGAGAAAGTGGAAGCTGCGGCTTCACAGAATGCGAGTGGTATCCTAAAATAACCCCTGTCATCTGCCCACCCACCCACCCAGCCTCTGCCAAAATCAAGGTGCGGCTTTTCCATTTAAAATTAATTCTTGGCCCCGGAGGGTATCGATA
>JANIJG010026318.1:0-24300 GCA_024611175.1 Megaceryle torquata | reverse complement strand
GGCAGCTGCTGTGTTCCCCAGTCTTGGTGGTTTTGTTGCCCCTCCACTGGTGTGGGTCAGGGGAGCATCATGGGGGGGCTGCATGGAGGCAACATAGCCCAGTATGACCCATGTTGGGCAGGACCTGCTGCACATTGGTCTCCCTGGAGTCACGGGGAGGTTGGTGAGGTGAATGCAGTTACTCACAGAAAACAAGTATTCCAGCAAGCAAAGGATGGGATTTCCACAGCATCTTAGCTAGAAATAATGTGTATTTTGGTTTAATGATGTCAGCAAGTGGCTGAGGGGAAGAGAATTGCTGTTGGTTTTTGTGGGTGGTTCCTAGGCCAACAGGGACAAGTACAGTAAATACCTTCACCGCTGGTGTTTCTCACCACTCTGGGATGAATTTTGTTAATCCAGTCTTGGAAGGACCTGGGGTGGGGAGGGTTTTTGGGTGGGACGCAGCGGTTAAACAGAGAACATAGTCCAGCTAGATTACAGTGAGATGATGGATCCTTGCAACTTGGAGCAAGCGTTCCCTTTGAAGGGGTGACTGCGAGTGAGGGAGAGCAACCTCTCCCACCTCCCAGACCACTGCCATCTCCTGTTGCCTATGCCTGCTTTGTGCCTCCTGCCTTGGCGGCACCTGGCTCAGGGCCGGAGTCTTCGGCAGATCCACAGGAGCCGGAAGGAATCCACCACTGAGTCTCATTTTGGGTTTTCTGCTGGTTTAGGGTTGTTGGGGTTTTTGGGTGATTTTTTATTCTTTTCTTTTTTACTTCTGCCTTAGTTTGTGGTCTGTCTTTTTGTGGTTGGAAAGAGGAGTATTGCTAGCAGGGTGGGTTGGTCAGTTGGCCACACGCATGATCATGTGCTTCCCTCTTCTCTCTGTCAAACGGGATGGGCTCTCCTGATCTCCCAGAACAGAGACTTTGAACAATTTGTTGTTTATATGATGTATTTATTTTTACTTGTGTTTCATGTCATTTTTTAAAAAAAATAATAAATTGTACGTTGGTATAATTGCCTGTTGCTCCTCTCTCTTTTTTGTTTTTGTAAAATAAATGTCAAAATTATAAAAAAGTGGTGTAGTGTGAAGTGGATCAGAGCCAGGCTGGACATGGGCATCTCTGACAACCACAGGTGCCCCACAGCCAGAGCTCGAGCTCAGCAAGCAGTCCTGGCCCGCTGCCTCCAGCAGCATTTGGGCTCCACTGCCACCTCCATATCCACCCAGGTGAGCACCCAACTGGGGCACCCTGGTGTCAGGGCTGCAGCAAGAGGCAAGCTGGGCACATGGGTGTACATGACAATGCTGTATGCTGCCAGGTGTCAGAACCATTTGTGGGAGCTGGCTGTTCCCCTTCTCCATCTGCTGTGCTTGTTATTGCTGCTGCTAACAATTGTCATTAAGGGCCCAGGGAAAACGAGGAGAATAAATATTCTGTAGAGTGTAAATAGCTTTGAGTCTCTGAGAGCCAGTGCGGGCTGTATGCCTTGGCCCCAGCATGCCCTGCGGGGCTCACGGAGAGGCAGTGGGGACTGGCATGGTTTGAGGTAGTAACAGCAAGGCATTTCTGCATGGGAAGCCGAGGGGTGTCTCGGAGCTGATATCTGCATGCGAGAAGGGCCCTGGAGAGACTGCGAAGGGAGCTGTGGGTGGCCCTGGCTCCCTCAGCACTCTCAGAGGGGTTCTGGGTGCCTCCGCACCCGGCCGTTCTTGCTGTCTGGGGATGGGTGCTGCCATTTCTGCTGCCAGGCTTTCTGACGCTGCCTTTCCTGTTGCCGCAGGGCATTGCAGTAGACATCCAGACTGGTGCCCGGTGCCCCCAGAGCCTGTGGGAAGCCCTTATAGCCTGGCTGCAGGTCAATCCGGGGCTGGGGTTTCTGGTGGGTCCCTCCTAGCTCAACCCTTTTGCTCCATTTGTAAGGTGGCACCTCCACAGCCTCATGCCTGATGACACGGAGGCTGTATCGGGTGAGAGGCCAGGAGAAGAAGGGTTCCACTGCCTGGCACTCATAGGTGCCAGCATCATCCCTCGCCAGCTGGCGAATCAGCAGCCCTTGCTCCAGCAATGAGAAGTGTCCATTGTTCCTGACCTGGGGCAAAGGCAGAGCACTGTGGGTCAGTCCCCAGGAACTGAACCACTCCTGTGCCTTGTCCGTGCCATCCTGTCCTCCGTACCTCGCTCGGGCCTGTCTCCTCGCCATGTCGCACCAGCCACCGGACAGTTGTCTGTGGGGAGCGTGCCAGGCACTCAAGGAAGGTTGAATTCTTCTCCACCCCAAAAACCACCTTCTCCATGACAGCAATCCCTGCATGGAGGATGGGATAAGGGAAGGGGTGAGTACCCTGTGTGGGAGCTGTGTGATGAGGGGAGGGCAGCACAGAGCATCCACCACACAGTTGTCAGCACAGACTCTGCCAGCAGCTGGTGCTGGTAGGCATCGGTTTCCTGGCACCATGCTGCCCACCCTTCCAGGCGCTGCTGGCTTGCAGGCAGAGCTGGCTGCCACACTGGGGTTCCTTGGAGAGACTGGGGCTGGTGCTCACCCTCTGCAGTGTCCTGGCACTGGCTGAGCAGGTCAGACTTTAGCACATCCTGGTTACGGGCACGCCTGTGTGAAAGCAGACAGGGCTGTGGGGTGGCATCTGCCCCAGGATGTGGGACCCCTCTGTGGGGGAGAAGAGGAGGGCTGGGGGACAGGCGGGCAGGGTAGTAGTAGGGGACTGGGCTGACCAATGAAACTCCAGGGCCAAGGGCTTGTCCTACCCTGCTCCGAATGCCATCCCCTTGCAGGGGGACAGCAGGGCTGGCCCAGGCAGATGCTCACCTCTTCTCAGTGAGCAGGTGAGGTGTGCAGGTCTTGCTGTCCCAGGTGCAATAGGGATCTCTGGCCAGGCAGCAGTCGGTGCAGGTTTTTCCATAGAGCTCACAGCGGTACAGGGAGAGCTGAAGCAGCCCATGGGTACTACTCACAAATAGCTCCTGCTGCTCGGGCAAGCAGAACAGAGTCAGTCAGTGCCCATGGCTGGAGGGAGGCCCATACCAGGGCTAACCAGGTAATGTGCCCACTGCTGGGGTAGGGGCACTGGGAGACACGGGGAGTGGAGGGGCAGAGCCTGAGACCCCCCAGACTGCCCTGGCAGGAGCCCATTCCCTAAATGTGTAAGTCTTGGAGTTAAGGGATCGCAGGCAGAGGAGCTGGGGCCAGATGCCCTCTGTGCCCTGTCCCTCGGCTGCTTTATGAAGAAGCAGGTGGGAGGACTCACCCGCTTCAGTGATAACTTCATGTCCAGGATGGGAGAAGGCACCTGGCGAGGAAGGAGAGGGTGCTGCAGTGATGTCAGTCCCTCCTGGGTGCCCTAGTCTGCCAGTGGAGCTGAGATGCTGTGGTGACAGGGTGCTGAGGCCCTGACCCAGGTTCATAGTCCCAGCTCCACCTGCTCCATGCAAGCAGCCTAGGCTGGCCCTGCTTGGTGTGGGCAGCCCAGAGTTGCCCTGGCCAGCATCTGTGCTTTCAAACCTGGGCTCAGCCCTCCCACTTTAGTTCTGGCTTTTGTGTGCCATTGCCATCCCCTCCTCTGGATTGGGAGCTGGGAGGTGACTTGCATGCCATCCCCCTGGCTCTCCTCCATGCTAGCAGCACTGTCTGCCAGTGAGGGCAGGTGGGAGCCACCTTTACTGAGGTGACAGATCTCCCTGATAGATGCCACGGGACAAGGGGAGGCTGAGTGATCCAGGCACTGTGATCCAGCCCTGGTCTGTACCTTAGTGACACTGATCTCCTCCAGGCTGATCACCTCGGTGCCATGGCTCACCCCACCAGCCAGCCCCACCTTCAGGACTTTACCTTCATCTGTGAAGATAGTGAGAGAAGGAGCTGTCAGGGCTGGGAGCCACCCAAGCCAGCAGGACCAGTGTGCCATGCAAGCTGCTGCCCTGTGATGACAGCATCCCCAGAGCTGGGCTGAACTCCCACCCACCTGTGCTGAGGAAGAGCACATCGTAGTGCTGGCTCTCTACCTCCAGTCTGTGCACCAGCAGCCGCTGCAGCCGGTAAGGTACGTTGACCCTCACCAGGACAGGCTGGCGGCCCTGCGGGTACACAGGCTCCCACATCAGCTGGTGGGTGCGCATGAAGCTGATCACCTCATCAGGGAAATCCTTGGTGGACTGCAGGAGGGGGTCATACGTCTCACTGGGGCACTGCAGGGTGACATAGGGAGCTGCGTTAGGGCCAGGCCAGATCATCCTGCCCCCATCCCCGGCTCCCCAGCCCCTTACCGTGCCAGGACGGGGATAGGGGACACGGCCCTTGTATTCTACCCAGCGGTAGTCGAATCCTTCCTTGTGTGCAAAGGGGCCGCTGAAGGCAGCTCTCACAGCAGCCATGGAGTAGACGCAGACAGCAGAGCCACTGAAGACACCACTGAGGGGGGAGCACAGGTCTGTCAGTGTCCCTGCTGCTCCATGGGGACCGGGCATATTCATGCCTTTGCCCCTGAGCCCATGCTGTCCCCTGCCAGACCCAGAGTCATGCACAGCACCCAGAGGTGACAGGAATACTTTTGGCAGAGACAGTCCAGCCTGGGGGACAACTGGCTGTGTCGATACCAAACCTGGTGTTTTAGCAGATAGGTTGGTGAACCAGCAGCAGGGAAAGCAGTGAAATAACCAGTGGTCATTCCTCTGCCATCTGGCTGCTGGTCCTGCCCCTCTTCCCCCCAGGGCTCCCCATGGTGATGAACTGAGGGGGCTGGACTGGCCCACACAGGGGTGAGCCAGATCCTTTCTCACCTGGAGACTGTGAAGAGGCCAAAAACAACAGGATTCTGGGGGTCCCGAGTGTGCAGGAGGAAAACATCCTCTGCAAAGAGAAGAGTGGAGGTGAGGCACTCTGGAGCTGGAGACCCAGTCCAAGAGATGTAGATGGGCATCCTTGATGCCATGCCCACATCCATGGGGCATACAGGAAGGAGCAGCCATGGTGGAGCAGTGTTGTTCCCTTCTGAAGACCGGCCCATGAACTCACCAAGCTGGTCAAAGTGGGTCTCAGTACCCTGGGGCCCAGGGATGGAGCACACCAGGCGAGCCTTGAGGAATGTACTCCAGCGGTTGATGAGGCTGCGCTTCCCTCCGACGTCATTCTGCCAAGCACCAAGAGCCAGGCTCAGCCCAGTCTCTCCAAGCCTCTGCTGCCCCCCCCCCCCACCACCCATTATATGCCTCCATCCCCACAGCAGGGCACCCCCAGCCCTGAGCCCTTTCCTCTGTGGTAGGTGTGAAGTCACAACCTCACATCCTGCTGTTGGCTCCTGCTTGGGATGCCCCTTGGCCTAGAGGAGGTAAAAGCCCACCTGGTGGGGCACCCAGCCATGGCATGCTGGCCTGTGGTGACTGACCTTGCAGACCCGGGCCACCCTGGCATGGATGTGCCGCCTCTCCCACTGCCCAGCTTCCATGGCTGTCTCGCGGAAGAAGATGTAGACCTTGTCATCGTGCATATTATAGGTATCAGGGATGGCGTAGGCACCAATGAATGCGGGCTCTGTGGGGGAAGGAGCAGCACAACATGGCCCTGTGCCCTAATCCAACCCTGTGGTACTGCCCTTGGAAGTTCTTGAGAGCAGTGTGAGACACTGAGGGTACACAGGGTGCCCCATGGAGACCCTCCTATCCTGGTGCTCAGGCTGCAGAGTGTGTGCTGGAGCCTGCCAGAGGCTTCATCAGTGCTTCCACCCAGAAAGGAGAAGAGGGACAGACTGCTGAGCTCTGGACCCAGTGCTGGCCCCAGCCTCTCCCCAGCAGGCAGGAGAGCACCCCGTGCCTTGCAGGTCCCCTGGCTCCTACCGTGCAGCCAGTGGTCCTGGTTCTGCTCTGTCCGGATGTAGCTCTGCTTGGCCCCATGGACCCAGGTCCGGAAGAAGGCAGCACTGCTGCCCATGAAGTCACTGGATGTGCCTGAATAGAGGTCCCCACCTGTGGGGTCAGAGGGGGCATGGGTGGATTGGGGTGCTGCTGCTGGATGTGCCCTGGCAGTATGCCCCTTGGAGGTTTGGGGAGGGTAAAGGTGGCACAGCCTGTCTGGGAGCCTCCTCAAGACCCATGACTCAGCACAGCTTCTAGCCCCCAACCCACCCTTCCACAGTGCCAGTATAAAGCAGGTAGGCTTGTGACACCACACATCTTATGTGCATGCCACTCCACCTACAACCTGCATTCACCATTCTGTGCAGGAACCGTCAGGGTGAGCTGGGGAAGCACCAGTGTTTGCAAGGTGGCTCCTTTCACTCACACCTGCTTGGGCACCAGCCCAGTATCACAGCTACATGCAGCAGAGCAGGGGCACAGGCACCACTGCCATCACCTCCTAGCACAGACCATTCCCATTACTCCCACCCTTCAGCATCACCTCTGCTCGCCACTCCTTCTCACCAATGAGGAGTCCCGTGAAGGGTTCCTGGGGGCTGTATGGGCACCGTCCTCGCCCTGATTCCAAGGAGTGGGTCACCAACTGCATGCGGGGAGCCCCAGAACCCTGCCAGAGCCAAAGGGGAGATGTCAGCCCAAGTGGTGGCTGGAAACAAGCGGGGCATGTGGAGAAGAGTGGGGAGGAGGCCAGTGTGCTCCTCTCTGCAGTGAACACAGGTTCCTCAAGGGGGCTGTCAGGACCAGGTCCTGTCACCATGGGGCACCCTGGTACTGCTCAGCCGGGGCTGCTTCTTGCCATGTGTTTCTCCCTGACAGTCCTTGGGAAGAGGATGGGGACAGGTTGAGGGGGGTGTCTTGCCACATTCTGCAATGGGGACATGGCTGGCCAGGGTGTTCCTCACCTTTCCCCTGGCACCCAGCTGGATGAAGGCACAGACGGGCTGGTAGGAGCCAGTCCCGCAGGCGAACACGTGGCTTCTGTTGAAGGGCTGGAGGAGGCGGATGAAATTGGCACACTCTGTCTGCTCGAGGGGAGATGTTTGTTAGTGGGCTGAACCCAGGTCTGGGCATTCATGCCTAGCCCTATGGCATGTCTGCTTGGGATGTGAGAGCCTGGCCAGATCCTGCCCCAGCAGCTGGCAAACTGAACTTAATTTCTGTCTGGCTCAACACCCTCATCTCAGGCAGACCCCACACTCCCTTTTGGGATCATGTGGGTGTTTAGTATCCACGACAAAGGGCAAAAGGCCATGAGCTGCTTACCTCTACATTCTTCCCCGCCAGCTGGCAATGCTCAACCTGCTCCCTGGAGGCTGGCCAGAAAATCTGCAACACAGAGACCCTCTCCAATGCAGCCCCTGCTTTCCTTGACCTGCCTGAGTTGGCCAGCTCCCATGGGCACTGGTGAGAATGGGCTCAGCCAAAAGGCACTGCCAGGATTGGTGAGGGCATGGGGCTGCTCTGCAACAGGTCTGACACCCCCTCAGGTCCCCAGGCCCAGCCAAACTCAGCAGGCATTCTGCCAAATGGGCTCAGAGGGAATTTGGAGTGAGGACAGAGCCTGGGTGGGCCACGGCACACCCAGTCAGTGGGCAGGCTTTCCTGGATCCAAGCCCATGGGAACACCAGGCTGCAGAGCCTTAATGGGCTTTCCTTTTGTTGGGCTGGAGCTGTGCATCCTGCCAGCAGGATGTCTTGGGATGACATTAGCGAACTCGCTGCTGGGTTGGTTGTAGCTCTGGCAGTAGCAGCAGGGATTAGGTGTGATAGCAGGGCTCTGGGCACTGCTCTTTCACCCCTGCTCAAGGTCCACCCAGGTCTCCTCTCCTGGCCAAGCCACCCTGTCCCTCCCTGGTGTCAGCCTGTCCCATTGTGGCTCAACACAGCTAGGGATGGGTTGACCCCAGTGATGTAAATGTGTCCCTGGTGACATGAGATACTGCCTCAGAGCGCAGCCACCTCCACACCCCAGCACTGGAACATGGAGCAGCTCCCAGGGAGGAAGAGACCAGGCTGGCTAGGGTTGGACTCACATCCTCCTCCCAGCAACTGACCTTCTCAGGCTCTCTGCTGGGTTGGTCTAGGTGGAGCAGGAAGATGTGGTTTTTTGCTCCTGCCATCAGCCAGGCCTTGTCTTCATCCACCAAGAGGGCTTGGAAGTCCATCCCATCCCCTGAGGCCAGCAACAGGCGAGAGCTGTTGGATCTCAGCAGATCTGAGGAACACAAGGTGGGAGAAAGAGAAACCTATCCATGAGTGACACAACAAGCAGCCAGAGGCCCTGTGGTCCCCCCCTCTAGGACAGCTCTGGCTACTCACCCCTGCCCCAAGGGAACACAATTTTTCTGCCACTGCCTGAGCAGAAAACCACCACCCTCGGTGCCCAAAAGCTCATAATGAAGCTTCATCCCATGAGCCTACCTGGAGGAAACAGTTAGTCACCCCTACAAAGAGGAAAACCACCCTGACCTTGACCTGGGCTGGGCTGGGCTGGTTTGCAGGGCATGGGGCAGGACAGTGGCCCAGTCCGAGGAGCCCAGGTTTCTCAGCTTCTAGCCTGACTTTCAGAGAAGCTCTTGGAGCCCCAAAGTCTCTGCACCCCAAAACTGTGGGGAGAGGGATGAGAATCAAGGTGAGTTGCTTGCTGTAACTCCCAGCATGTTTTCCTTGGGCTTCAGATCAAGACAGTTTGCATAAAAGAAGGCTTTGGCTATTTGCTGGGACAAAGCATCCCTCCAAGGAGAGACTGTATGGAGACATTACCACCATGGCCCAAACTGGACACCTCTTTCCTCTGCCCAACCCAAGCTTTTTAGTCTGTAGTGTCTGATGGGCTTTACCCCACACACAGGGATGGGCAGGTGGATGGGTATACCAGGACAGACAGATGGATGGCCCATCCCTGGCCTGAGGAGCTTGAAAGGGAAGTCACCATCTGTGCCCTGGTTGCCATTCTGATCCTGCATCCACCACCCACATTTCATAAAATTACAGACTGGTTTGGGTTGGAAGGGACCTTTAAAGCACATCTAGTCCAACCCCTCTGCAGTGAGCAGAGACACCTGCAACTAGAGCAGGTTGCTTGGAGCTCCTGCTATGTCCTAAAACAGCCTAAATACAACATTAGACTGGCTCAGGAAAAGGGTTTTTAGGAGCACCCCTTTGGCACTGCTGGAGGGAAGAACCACCTTGCTGAGAGTGAAAGTGTGCCATGAACCCAGCACACTCCATGGGAAGCAGAGACAGGGCAGCAGGAAAGTCTCTGCTGCTCCAGCTGGAGCTCCTCCTGCACATAAGGGGCCAGCATGGGCCCTCCGGCACAGTTGCAGACGTGGGTGTGTGAGAGGGACAATAAGCTCTTGTCTCTTAGTTAACCACTTCTGAAACAATATCCCCGGGGCCTGCATCAGTCCATGATGTGCAGTGGCAGGTTCTGGGGCTGGCTGTCAGGGTGAGCATCCGCCAGGCTGCTGCACAGGAGGTGGGAGCGAAGCAGCTGCCACTCCAGCCAGCACCTGCTCTGAGGGATCAAGGCCAGGGAGACCTGCATGAAGATGGGCCTTAGAGCTTCCAGAAATCATATTGCATTGCCTTCCTCTTCAACAACAGTGGGATCTGGCTAGGGTTGGGGTGAAGTCTGGCTACACTGGCAGGACTGCTCTTGGCTTTGGTGATGTGCAGGGAAAGGTGAAAAAACAGGGCTGTGAGAAGGGCAGATGGGGATGGGCTGCTGCTGGATTGGGACTGGAGGGAGGTGAAGTGTGGCTGGAAACGTGGGGTGATCTGTAAGACCCAGGCTGAGAAATTACCCCAAATCATGTAGATTGAAGCAGTGTGTCAGGAACTGAGGGAAACAGTCAAGGGAAGCTGATGCTGGCTGGGTGGCTGGGAGCGTGAGTGAATGTGTGGCCTTGTGTGCAGGTGGGGTGTACGTGGGTATAGGCACAGCTCTGTTCAAAGGGGACCCACTGGCCTGGGAGGTTGCATCTCCCTTCCACCCTGTTTCCAGGGCAGAGGGGAAGTGGGGCCAGTGCCTGTGAGCTGGAAATGCCACTGACGTCACTCATCCCTGTGGTGGAAGGACCTCCTGGGCCATAGGCAGTGTGCAGGGTCCTTGCCCATATCCACATCAGGCTCGCTCCCAGATAGCATTTCCTCTTCCCCTTCCTCTGAAGTCAGAACTCCAGTCACTGTGGGACATTAATCCTCCCTGACCAGGAGCTGCTTCCAGCTCTGTCAGAGAGCTCTTGGCCCTCCTTCTGCTCCTGCAAAACTTGTGCACAGCCCCATTTGTCTCCCCGTTACAGGTACCCTGAGGTACTCAAGGGCTCTCCTCTCAGTATTGTGGATATGGGGGGAGAAGATTTCCAAGTTATTTGCCACCAGCTGAATGGGATTAACAGCTGAATTTTTGTCCCTGCCTGTGCCACTGGGTCTCCAGGGGGCTGCTGTGTATTGCCTACCTTGCTGTGTCTGCCAGGGTTCCCAGAACCTGCCCAATCCAGGGGGGAAATGTCAGGCAGGGCACTCAGGAATTGAGTTGGGGTAGGAGGGAAGGTCCAAGGTTCATTTAGTACATGGGTGTAATTAAGTGGTGTGAGGATAAGGCTGGTTCCAGGGAAAGTCACCCACTATTCGCCCACTGACCTGCCCCAGCCCCATCCAAGGACAAGGTCAAGCAGGATGATGAAGGAGCCCTCTCTGCTGATGTAGTAGTACATACAGGAAGGACTTGGTGCCCTGCACTTGCATCATGAGACCTCTGACAGGGTTCATGATCATGAGGGGTCTGAGCTGGACTCTGACATGGTTCTGCTCTCTCACCAAAGGGACATGGAGTGCTGTGGATCCAGACCCTGCATGCTGCAGACAAACCAGCCTCTTCCTGCCCCCAGTCCAGCTCTACGCACATGGCATTTGATCCAAACCCTGACCCTTGAGGCAGGGAACACGACGCTCTCTGCAGCAGCTGCAGAGTGGCTAAATCAATGTGTGAGCCCGGAGAAACATCCTCTCCTTTGTGTTCATTATCTCCCAAGGCCATGGTGTTTTTCTTTACTGTCAGCACCACAGTAACCACCTTGTCCCATCCATCACCTCTGCCTGCCCCTTAGCTACAGCATTCTCAGTGCAGGGTGACCCTGGGCTTCCTGGGGCCACAGCCTGGCTGTGCTGGAGGGCTGTCCTCTCTGCTTCCCCCAGCCACCAGAGCACACCATGAAGGAGATCCCTGAAGCCCAGGAGAAGCTGTGTGCTAAATCAGGCTCCAGCCCCTCACTGCCATCGGCTGATAAGAGACGTGCCAGTGCAGCTTTTGGTGCTGATAACCAGGGAGCCACCAGGCTCCCATGCTCCTGAGCACATGCCACATGGTGATGGCTTCTGGGTCCTGCCCAGCTGGGTTGGCTGCCGATGAAAGGCTGGCAGAAGACCCATTTGCCAGCTCCTAACTGTGCCCGCCCTGGGTTATTACTGTAAGAGGAACTGGGAGGTGTGCTGTGGTTTTAGTGCTGCTCTCTGGCCTTAGAAAACAGGCATCAGGGATGACCTATCTTGACCCAGCTTACCCTGAGGCTGCCTCTCGCACAGCCGTCACTGCCGGCGTGCTATTATAAACGTCCTCCTCACCTCCTCGGCAGGGTGGGAGCCGCTGCTGTTGTTCCTGGCCCCGTGCCCCATGCCCCATCCTTCCTCTGCTCTCCCAGCCTTCGGTGCTGTCATTTCCTTCTCACAAGCCTGCTTGCATCTTCTCCCCCTGCCCCACCAAGGGCTCTGCCTGCCTCCTTCATGCTGGGATGTGAGGACAAGGCTGCTCCCAGAGACAGACTCTCAGAGACCTCCTTTTCCTTTTAATTTTTTTTTTCTCTTTGTTTTTTTATTTTTTGTTTTGTTTTTCCTAGGGGTTTTTAAACCTAAACTTCTCAAGGCATTGTGTCCTTGAACCTGCCCTGGGCTGTCTGTGAGTCACATCCCCTGCCATTGTTCAAATTGTCTTTGAGCCCTCCTGATGCTGGGAGCTTCCTCTTCTGCCTCTGCCCAAGACTTGAGGGCTTTTGGCATGTCTGGTCCCAGCACACTGTGAGGCTTTGAAGTCAGTGATCTCTGTGCACTCCTGCTGCCCCAGCAGTCCTGCCTTACCTTCTCCAGCTCCAAGGAAAGGCAGACCCTGTGTTGTGTTTCCAAGCTGGGCTATCAGCAGGACCATGTCCCCGCAGAGGTAAATATCCTGCATCCCTGGGAGGTCCAGCCCTCTCCAGCCACAAGCTGAGGACATCTTCCACCTTGCTGTCTGGAGAGCAACTGCTCAGGGTGATGGAGCAGGACAAGAGGATGGCCCCAGATCCTGAGTGGGATGCCTGTGGGAAGATGCACTGCTACCTCAGCAGTGTGGAGAAGGGCTGTCTGAGCCTGGTCAACTGCCACATCCAGGGCAGCACTGGATGTGATGGGGATGTGCTGAGCTGCCTGTCCTTTAAAGCAACTTGCTCTTTTTCACATAGGAGAAGCTGAAAGCAGGTTAATTGGCCAAGTCCATGCTTCAGGTCCAGGGCAGGGTGACCAGCTGCCAGGCTAGCAGAGCTCTACACTAACTGCTCACATCATTCCTGTAGAGACCCTTTCCCTGGAGACTCCCTTTTTGCACCCTGCTCTGCTGGGCTGCGTACTGTGCTACCTGCCAGTCTGCTCGCGTTGCATCTTCAGCTCACTGACAGCAGGTCCCCCTTTGTATCTGGCACAAGAAGAGCAAACTGTGCCTTCCCAAAGAACTCCTATCTTAATCAGACAAGTCAGATGCAGGGAGGAAGGGAAATGATCTGCATGATGGATCAGTCTCTCCTTGGCAGGAATGGAGGGGTAAAGGCAGAAGGGCTGAGCTGGGGCAGGCCTGTGCTGGTGGGAGGCAGGGAAAGGGGCCAGACACACTACCTGGGTTTCAGTGCTCCCACTGCACTGTGTGAAGACAGAAGACATTCCCCTGGGTCTGCCCAGCTCAGCACCAGCCCAGGACACACATAAGATGCCCAGAGCGAGTCTGAGCAGAAGAAGACATCCCTTCTGGTCCTGATGTTGTGCCAGAACAGGGCAGGGCACTCCCTGCTCAACCCCCTTCTCTGATGCCAGCAGTACCACTACAGCATGCTCAGTGGCTGTGCTTTGAGCTGCATCCATGAAGCATTCTGTGGACTCAACATGTGAAGATAGTGCAGTCACAGCTGTGGGGCTACTGCTTGCCTCCCTCAAGCCCTGGCCACCCCCTTTGCTCCCTGTCTGCAGGATGCTCTCCCAGCCCTCCCAGACAAGGTGTAGACCCCCCCAAAAAAATCCATCCTTACCTTTGTAGGCAAGGCGGAGGCGTGGGGCATACTGCTTCCATGCCTTGCTGCTGCCTGGTTGCTGCAGGAGGAGGCAGAGGAGGAGTGCAGCAAGGGGCATAGTGGCTCTAGGCAGCAGGGAGGGGACAGCTTGCCCTCATAGCACCATGGTCCAGCGCTGAAATGCCACCTCCACTGACAGCTGCAAGCAGAAAAGGGGAAAGGCTGCACCACAGTGAGCTGTGCAAACATTAGGACCCCCATCCTGTTGGCCCCCAGCTGGGGAAGGTGCTTGAGGGATGATGAGTGACAGCCCATCAGGTCTGCAGGCAGTTCATCCCCCAGAAAACATCAGACCAGCTGCCTGGTGGACCCACCAAAATCAAGTGGCCAACACCATGCACACCTCCAGAGCTGCAAAATGAGCAGGGGCTGCTGGGGAGCCTGCTGTGAGGGGAGGTCAGCACAGGGGGCTGGGGCAGCAGGGCACAGGCTGGAGATCCTGCAGCACCTGCCACAAGCTCCTCACCAGTGTTTATTTGAGCAGAGCACCTGTGAGCTGCCCTGGGGAGCAATAGCTCAGGGGCAGACATGGTTTGTCTTGTGGAGCTCATGCAGGCAAACTGGCAGGGCTGGGAGGGAGAGCAGGGCTCAAGGAGGCAGGCATCTCACTGGCTGGACAGTCTTTGCCATGAGCCATGTTAGTCCCTGTTGGAACACCCTGTCCCCTTCACCTTCAGGAGCTGGAGAGCAGCTGGTGCTCAGAGGGCCAGTTTGAGTACTGGGAAAGACATCCGTGGCTGGGAGACCTGCTCACTGTCTGCCCCATCTGCCACTCAGGAGCTCCAGCACACTTCATCTCCAAGGACTTCAGAAGACCAGGTATTACAGCCTGCCTAGGGAAGGTGTGAGGTGTGATGCCAGTGTACCCATGGCATATGACACTTGGGAGCACTTGGATTTGACTATCTTGGAGGTGACCGACATGAGGTGATGAGCAATTAGGGAATTGTGCACCCTCCAACAGGCTCTCAGAGCTTGGACATCCTCTGCTAAATACCTGCTCAGCCCCCAGTGCTTGGCCAGAGCCTGGTCAATATTCATCTAATATTCACCTTATCTCCGCTTGGGGTTAAATCTCATCCCTCTTACTCAAGAAGGAACTAATGTTTTGGGTATCTGTCCATAAATGCCACTTTTGTGATCCCTTTGGCATCAGCTGTTGCTCTGTGTGTGTACACAATACATGACTCTGACCAGTACCTCTGCAAATTGAGGGATCTCTGCAGACCTCTCTGAGGCCACCAGCATCCCTTGGCTCCAGGATGCTGAAGGCTGAAAGGACTGTCTCACATTTACACCCCCTGAGGGACATACAGGGTTTCATAGCCTTGTTTACCAGCTCACATGCATCCCATGGGACTGGGGCTGCCCTGACAGCTCTCAGCAGTTAATTCATGCACTTCAGGTGCTTTTTCCCTGCTTATAAATGGCCTGGTCCCTAAATGGCAGCTCCAACTAACTCCCTCTCTTGCTGTATGTTAAGTTCTTCCAGTTTCATGGCTAAAAGATTTAAAGTGAGCTTTTTTTGGCTCATTCCTTGCTAGATGCTCTTGGCACACAGCGCAGAGGATTTCTGCCATCCTGGTGAAGGGCTATGGGAGGAATGGTGCAGCCAAGACCTTCCAACTGCCTTGGGCTCTGCCTTCCACAAGAAGGAGCACTTGAGTCTGATTCAGTGAGAGGTTTCAGGCTTACGAACTTGGAGTTTCTCTTCTCCGGGCAGACAGGGAGCAGACAGCAGCCTCTGACTGGGCTGGGGTGAAGCCCCGAGGCACAGCTACTCTCCTGCCCGTTCCCTGCCCTCATTGCTGCCTTGCTCTCTCTCTGGCCAGCACGACCTGCTGTGCTCCGAAGCCTTCCCCCATCCCATGACATCTGGCACCACCCTGGAACCTGAATGTGACCTCAGGGTGGTGGCTATGCTGTTTTCTGCCTCTCTTTAGTTTGGGGTGGCTTTCTCAACCCATCTATCCCTTTCCTGGGCAGATATTTCAACAGGTCAACCACTGCCTGGGGAAAAAAAAAAAAAACCCAACAAACACAAAAACAAACAAACAAACAAAAAAACCCCACAAACAAACAAACAAAACCACCCACAAACACAATGGGCTTAGCCAGGTTTAAATTGCTTATTGCTTGACACATTGATTGTGCAGAGGAGGGATTCCCTGGCAGGAATCCACCAGCTGGGGACCCACTAACAGGTAGTGCTGCCCTCACTTCCTTCACAAACACCTTGCTTTCCTCTCTCAGGGATGCTCTAGAAATCTCAGGTCTTCCCTGCACTCAGCTGCCTGCAGTGGGCTCTCCCAGACCCATCCCGCTGACTCAAAGCCATGCCCTGAGTCACAGGGGATGTGCCTGGGATTTGACAGGGATTCTTTTTCTGATCCTTGCCAATGTGCATTCACTTGCCAGAGGACTCAGGAAAATGCTGGCCTCTAATTGCAGCTTTCTATAAACAGAGCAGGGTCTGTGCTGGGCTTAGGTTTGGACTAAGCCATCTCTGGGAGGAACTTTTCATGACCCAGGGCTCCAGAGGATGCCAGGGTGGGTTGAGATTCTGTGGATGGCAGGCAGGGCACTGCTCCTGCCTTGGGGACATGCTCACACATGGCTGCGGGGCCAGCTTTGGGGATGCTTTTCATGCCTGCAGCAGGGGCAGTGGGGCAGGCATGCACGCTCCTATATATATATAAAATACCAGCAGTTGGTCTCCTTGCCCTGGGGATGACAAAGACAAGTTTGATAGTGACAGGAGCTGAAGTCACACTCAGGAGGAACCCAGAGCCTCAGCAGAGCTGGTGCAGGGTCAGAAAAGGTGAGAAAACTTCTTGGAGAGGCTCAGAGGGGACAAGGAAAGAAAAAACTGTTTGAGGATAACTCCCAGTAAGAATGCCTTCCCCTGTATGCCATTCTTTCATAAAGACTTTGGGGCTCCTTGCCATCGAGCCAGGCAGCAGTGAGGGACTCGGCACATCTGTCTCCCAACGCACAGCTAGAATCCCAGCAGCAGCTCCCCCCTAGCTGTGCTCACAGCCTCTGGTGTGGGGGCATCCCTCACTGTGCCAGTTGGAGTGGGGACAAGGAGGGAAACACGTGGCAAGGTCATGTCCCCTGCCTGTAAACCTCTGCTCAAAGCTGCCTGTAGGTGAAGAGCTCGGCAGCAGCACAGTTTACACTGAGAGGGGGAGCACGGGTGTCTAGTGGATGGAAACAAGCTGCGGATGATGAATCCAGGGTTAAATTAAACACTCCTGACAGCTTTAAATAATCAACTGTCCGGAGCTGCAACTATTTCTATCTCAGTTTGGAGCTGGAAGTGCTGATGAGGGCAGGCTGCTGGAAGAAGGGATGCCTGGAGGTTAAGATTTCATCCTCTTGGGCACCATGGGGCATGGAGGGGGGAAGGACATGGTTGATGGCAGCCCTCTTTTGGGGGGCTGGCAGTCACCAGGGGACCTTGGTGTAGGTGACACAGGTGGTGACATCATGGTGCTGGGCTGACTTGGTGCCAACAGTCTAGCAATGCCCCAGTGACAGCAGCCACCCTGAGTCATCTCTTCCCTCCACTTCCACTGGTGACCTGCAGAAGTCCAATAGGTTTAAGGCTCTGGATTGTCATCTAGAGTCACTGTTTCATGGCATGGTGCTGAATTTTTCCTTTTGGAGACAAAGTCCCCTGGAAGGTCTTGCCAGAGACTGAGCACCACAGGGAAAAGACAAATCCCTCCTGTTTCAGACATGAGGGCATGGGAGGGAATTGTTAATCTGTGAAAGCACCAGTTTCCTCCTGACAACGCCTGTTTGCTGCAATACCATGAATAGTGTAAAACAGACCAAATTTCAGAGGGGGAAGGGCCTTGGCAGTGGATTCATCAGGCTAAGGATTATCTCCCAAGAGGGAAGAGCATGCCAAACTCGAGCTCTTCAGCGACCCTGCGGCACTAACTGCAGCCTCCGTGCCGCCGCCCCTGCCCAGAGCCACCCCCCACGTGCTCCACAGCTTTCACAGGCCCTGATTGTGTCTCAACTAATCCCCACACACCATTTGCAGCCTAGAGCCTTCTTCGGTTACACTGGGGGGCTGTCCAGGCCATGAGCAGGGGATGAAACACTGGCTCCCAGCAGCTGGGGGACTTTAAGGGAGAGGAGCAGGGGGATGAGAGGGCCTGCACCCAGTGTCAGCATTTGGGTGCAGTTACCCTCCCCAGGAGGGGATGGAAATGCTGTGCTAGAGCTTGCTGTGACTCAAGAAGCTGAAACCTTCTCCAAGGAGCTGGTGTTGCCTGAGGCCCCAGAGCAGCCAAGCTCTGGCTCCCCAACCCAAGTCCCACACTCTTGAGACTGCCCTGCCTCTTTCTGCAGAAGCCCTTTTGCAGATTGTCCTCTCTGTGCATGGGAGGGCAGGTGCCACTTGGCCTCTTTTGGGAGAAAGGAGTCTAACCCTGGCAAAGAAACTGAGGGGCAAAACCAGGCAAGGAGGTCCAGCAAACAGGACAGCTGTGCCCTGCCATCAGGGAGTTTCCTCCCCTCCCATGACTTCCTGCAGCTCAGCCTGGGTGCCCATCCTTGTACTCACATCTTCAGGTTAGCTGGGTGCATGTCGCATGATCTGTGCCATGTGAAATGCAGGACCACGTGTGCAGGGAGTGTTCACAGATGGAGCCATTGGTCACATGCCTCGGGGTGCAACCCTGCCCATGGCTGCCTGTCTTGCACAGAAACCCTCCCTGCTCCACCCAGGGCTTTGGTTGTTCTCCAGCCTGTGCAGGATGATGGATACCCCAGCAGCTGCAGGGAGAGGCAGCTGTCATCATTCTCCAACCAGGAGGACAAAGCCAGTGAGGTGGGTCCTCAGTCCCTCCCTGCCTTCCCCCAGAGCTGCCTAACCAGGGCAGGATGGACACCAGGAAACCCTGTGATGCTGAGCTGCTTGTGGAGGCAGGGGATGCTCCTGCAGCATGACCCAAGCTGGGACCACAAAAGCCAGCGACAGATCTTGAGTGACACCAGGGTGTCATTGTGTGTCCTCCAGAATGGCAGGGTTTTGGTGCATCCCTCAGTAACACAGCCCCAAAGATCAAAGGCAAGCAGATTTTGGATGGTTTGAAACAAGGAATTGTTAAATAGAGGCTACTCGAGCTTCTCACGCGTTTCTCTGCCACCGCAAGACAAGGCTGGCCAGTAGGCTGCCTTCCAGCCAGGACATCTCCTGACAGCCTTCTATCTTCCTGCCTCCTGAGATTAAAGCCCATGATTGCAATTAGCTCCAGATCACCCTTCCTTCTCAACCACTGCTGCCAAAGCATGCCAAGCACCATGAGCAAGGAGGAATGAGTCCCAGCTGCTGCTGGCACACCACGGCCCTTCAGCACATCACCCCTGCCAGGCTGGGTGCTCCTCATTGATATGTACCTGGTGATAGCAGTGATGGGGCAGGAACAGCTCTGTGGTCTCAGGGCTATCAGGGGGACTTCAATCCTGTGGTGACACGTGAGTGCTTTTCCCTCTTTTTTTAGTTCTTATGCTTATGTGCAAATGTTCCTGGTCCCTGAGACCTGGTGTGTCACATTAAGCACATGACAGATGGGCTGCCACACAGACACGGACCGGAGACCCTGCAACTGGTTTTCCTCCTCCCCTGTTGCACAGACAAAGCAATGTCCATTCTAGGCTGTGAACTCCTCACCAGCAATGCTCCAGACTCTGACAGAACCCAGATGCCTCTGCCCTCAGGAGTATTCTCTCTGCTTGAGGCCTTGGTAGGTGGCAGCCAGGCTCAGCTCCTTATCTTTAGGAGGGGAGTACACCTTTATGTTTGGAAGGTCAAACACAGCATCTCCTCTAGTGATGTTTGTCACCCTGAAACTTAAGACACACTCCAGTTGGAGCCACACCTTTGAAAGTAAATGGGGAATTACCAAACTCGAGGCTGGCTGGCATATTAATAACTGTTTATGAAGGGGTAAGGAGCTGGCTTCACTTAACATCCCACTAATCCTTTTCTCAGGGGCTGCTTGCTCAGCCTCTACCTTTCCCTGGCTACTGAGAGAGAGGTGAAGCCTGGTCTGCCTTGGGTCTCAGGCATTAGGCTGGGAAGGTGGCCCAGCAGCCAGGCTTCTCTCACTGCATGGTGATGGGCACGGTGATGGGCTGGATTGGCCCATGCTTTCAGGCAGCAGGTCCCATGGGCCTTTCTGGTGTTCCTGACTGCAGCTTGAGCCAGGTAGCATCAACCTCCACTGTTCCTGCCACTAATTCAACTGAAAGGCATCAAACACCAAGGAGACAGCAAGTCCAGTGTGCAGAGAAAGCCAGATGGAGACACAACTCAACT
Source organism: Megaceryle torquata (assembly GCA_024611175.1). Lineage (NCBI taxonomy): Eukaryota > Metazoa > Chordata > Aves > Coraciiformes > Cerylidae > Megaceryle > Megaceryle torquata. The sequence continues at coordinate 4,666 of JANIJG010026318.1, read as the reverse complement.
GCACCTTGTGAGTCTCATCTCACCTAAAATGCTGCCAGAGCACAGGCAGCTTCCAGTGCCATGAGACTGCTGAGTGGGGCAAACACCCCTCAGGGAAAGCCAAGGCAGGAAGGGACTTCCTGGGACTCAGTGCATTCTCTGTCTCTCTTCTTGCCATACCAGCACTGCACTTCCCTACTCCTGTTCACAGCTTTCATGCCTGTATTCCCAGCACAGAGCTGTTAAATTCCTGCTGCCAAGCCCCAGCTCAGGCAAGCAGCTGTGGGACACTGCCCAGGTCAGGGCTCCTGGAGCAGGCAAACCATGCTGGGACACCAGCTGGCAGTGGCACAGAGGCCAGTGTGGAGGAAGGAGGCTAGGCTCTTCCCCTTGTACAGCAGGGGGTCAGGGAGGTGGGACAAACAATTTTGTCTCACGCTTTGCAGCAGCCATCCAGTTTATCTTGACCCAGCCAGGATTGACTTGGCATTTTAAACCCCCAACCTGCCTCCTCATGCAACTGAGAAGCTTAAAATTCTCTCATGTTTGAGAAGGGGTTTGCCACCCTCCGATGTTGTGTTAGCAAAAGTACCCAAATAAGGCAGTGAAGAGGCACTGTGCTGCCAGGCCAGCTCCCCAGAGCCTCAGGGGTGCCCAGAGGCAGAGCTGCATTCCTTGGAAACATTTATACCATGATGTTGCCCACTGGCTGAAACCCACCCTTGTCAACTGTCCGCCACATGTCCTGACATTCCATATGGCCCTCAGGAGGCTTGGGGAACCATTTTCTGGGCTTTGGACTTTCCAAACTTGGTCTGTGTGAATCACACACATGCTAAAACCTGACAGGGGCTCCAAGGCCAGTAGTCAGCACAAACTCTGGCTACGGACAGGTTTGCCAGTGCTTCTTGCCCCAGGCTGTCTGCAAAGCCTCAGCTGCAGAGAAGGGCTGGGTGACATCCAGGGTTTTCATAGAATCATAGCATTGTTTATGTTGAGAAAGACCCTTAAGATTACTGAGTCCAACCATCAACCCAGCACTGCCAAGTCCACCACTAAACCATGTCCCTCAGCATCATGTCACATTTCCCCAGCTATAATTCCAGGGCCTTTCCAGGCAGGAGCTTGTTGTGAAGCACCTGCTCTGCTGCTCATTGACCCAGCTCATCCTCTTCACCACTGCCAGCCAGCAACATGGCTTCCAGTCACACTCCCAGGGCCTCTCTCTGTCCCAGATTGGGCCGCCTGCCTCCCCCAACACTTGAAAGCTCCGCTCTGTTTTCTTTTCATCAGCAAGAGTCCTGCTTTCTGCTCTCCCAGCTAATTGGAACAGGCAGGGCAGGCGTAGGGGGGCTTTGCCAGAGAAAGTATTTTAATGAGGATGGAGGATGCCTGCACTGTTATCTGCTTCTTCTCAGAACCTCTTGGCTATGCTCCTTGGTAATTAGAAACTGGATTGCTGGGTAAACTCTCTGGCTTTCAAGCCTTGGACCCCTGCAGAGCACCACGTCCTGGCAGCCTCCTCAACAGGATGCTTTTTGCCCTGGCATGCTGCTGACACATCCTTGCCTGGCAGTGAGCTCCTGAGTGGCTAAGCAACCTCATGGTCCCTACCCCAGCAGCTCTGCTGTGGCAAAAGGAGTTGTCTGGTGCAAGGTGTGCTGGATCTGGCCCAGCTGCAGGCTCTGTGCAGGGTATTTCCAAGGACCAGTGACCAGCAGAGACACTGCGGATGGACACCAGGCCATTCACCCCAGCTCATTCATTCTTCCCCAGGAGACACCAGGTCAGCTCCAAGCTCAGTTGAAGATGAAGGCGCATCTGTCAGGGGTCAGGGCAAGTCAGTACGGTCAGCTGCCATAGAATTTGTGTGAGGGGAACCAGATTAACTGCTGGCAGCAGCATGCTCTGAGACAGGCAGCTCCCCTTGCAGCAATCATTTCACTGACTGCCAAAAACAGAGATAACCCAGCCCAGCAGATGGTCACATGTGGAGGTGCCTCCTTATTGCATGGCTCCCTGTGCCAGTATCCCCAGTTGGCCAGCACAGCCCAGAAGCAGCCACCACTGCATACCATGCCCAGGGTGCTGCTCCCAGGACACATGCTTTCTGTCCTGCCCCTACTTCGTATGAAGGCCTCTCATTCACAGAGCCAGAGTGGTGAGGATTGGAAGTGATCTCTGGAGAGAATCTAGTCTAACCACTCTGCCATAGCAGGGTCACCCAGTGCAGATTGCCCAGGATCACATTGTCCAGGCAGGTTTGGAATCTCTTCAGAGAAGGAGACTCCACAACCTCTCTGGGCAAACTGTGCCAGGACTCTGGCACCCTCACAGCAAAGAAGTCTTTCCTCGTGTTTAGATGGATCTTTCCGTGTTCCAGTTTGTGCCTGTTATCCCGTGTCCTGTTGCTGGGCACCACCAAAAGGAGTCTGGCCCCATCCTCTTGACACCCACCCTTTAGCTATTGATCATATCCCCTCTCAGTCTTCTCTTTTCCAGGCTAAACATCTCCAGGACTCTCAGCCTTTCCTCATAAAAGAGATTCTCCAGTCCCCTCAGCATGTCCATGTACTCATCTGCACAGCATCCTGCTGGGAAAGGCCACCATGGCTGTTGTTATTCCAGTGTGGAGCTGAGGCGCAGATAGACTAAGTGACCTATGGCCAATTAGGAACTGTAGCAAGGTAGGACTTGACCCCAACTGTCCCATCTTCCTCCTACAGCCCCCCACTAAGCCTGACTGTACCACTGCCCACACACAAGTGAGAGTGTAGCTCCAGCACCTGATAGTAGCGCTGTCACCAACCACCTGCTTGGGAGCACCACCGTGGGAAGACCAGCCCTTCTCTCAGTGGACAGATTGAAACTGAAAGCCTGTTTGTTTTTATCAACACTACAAAGTGCTCAGGCCAAATTGGCTGACATCAGTGGGCTTCTCCTGGAAAATGGGGAAATAAACCTGAACTCAACAGTGGGAGAAGCAGAGGAGTTCCTGCACACAATAAATGGCAGCTGGCCAGTGCGCGAGACATGAACAATAACCCTGCATGGCCGTGTGCTTGTGAACGGCATTGTTCGAGAGAAATCATATCCTGGGCAGGCTCCCAAGTCAACTGGTGGTGACGTTGGCCACAACTGTGAACTGTGCCATGCCATCCTGCTGGCAGAGCTGGGCTGTGCCAGCCCAGGGCACACACCGTGTGTCTGCAGCTATGGCAGAGCTGGGGGTGGATCGGGAGGCACATGGGGTCACTGAGCAGGGAGATAGCCAGATATCCTACAGTGCCCACAATGAGGAATAATAAAGGCTTTACTCTGGTGGGAATACAGACTGTTCCCTCCTGGGCACCATGAAATCACTGTCATACCTTGGCATTTCTCTACCAGTAGATGCTGAGGTTTTATGGCTGGGATTTGGGATAATCTAGTCTTTAGGGAGGCAGAACAACTCGGATGTTTGCACTGTGATCTCTGCAACCTTGCCTTGGTAATTTTGCCACTCTGTGCTTTGGTTCTCCCAGGCAAAAGGGGTCAGAGAAGGTACAGCCAGCTCCTGTGAGCAGAGCAGAAATGAGAAGTAGGTGGGGAGGTGATGGATGGCTCACAGAGACTGGAAAAGACCAAAGCTGGAGACTCAGTCCAGGACAAGTACCTCTTCTTTCCCTCTCTCCCACTGCAGCCTGTCCTCTGCAGCAGCTCCTTGCCACCCTGAGGAGGGTGGAGCAGGTCCCACTCAGCAGATCTCCTCCCAGAGAAGGGCTCATCAAAGAGTGCAAGTGAGGCCTGGTATGTCCCACCTGTTCCCCATCCAAAAACCATTCCCAGCTGCCCAGGGCCAGGGCATTACTCAACTGACTGATCTCTACATTTTTCCTTCCAACACCAGGTGTGTAACTGCATGAGCGAGTGCCTCTAAAAACCTAATTACCCCATGCTCCCAAAGCTGCCTCTTGCAGTAATCGCAGCTGGAGTGGGGATAGACCAAACTTGAAGGAAGAGGAAGCTCCAGGGGTTCAGGAGTCAAGGTTTACAATAAATCTCTATCCTCACTGTAAACAGCCCCTGAGAGGGTGTCACAGGAGCACAGCAGAGAGCAAAGCAGACAGAAGCCCTTGCTAATGATCTGCCATCCCTGCTGGCTCAATGGCTTGGCAAAGAACATAGTTAGCAGCGAGTCCTGCTGAGGTGCTGAGCTTGGCTCCCACTTCCACTGCTTAAACTGGGTGCTGCTCATCAGTCCTGCAGCCTGGCATTGCCTCGTATCTAGCCAGCCGTGATGGCTCAAGGCTGTGGCACCCCCTCTCTGGCCTCCATGCACAAGCACATTGGTATTTGGGAGAGCAACTTACATCCTTCGGGGTTTCCTGTTTTATTCTCCACCTAAGGAACTGGAGCAAATGATCCCGGTCTTGCATCCTTGTGGAATTCAGTGAGATTAGATTAGGGATGAATTCTTCCCATATTTCTTATAGAGCTGATATCTCTGCCTGGGCTTTTCGATTGACTTCCCCATCCCTGGCTCATAAATCACAAGGGTGTTTGTGTCTCTGTTGTTCTTGATGCTGTTAACTCAGCAGGAGAGGTCTATATGTTATTGCAACACATCATGTCATCCAGTGACCCATCAGGGCTGCCAGACCCCCCCCTTCTCCTTTCAAGGGCCCTGTGGAAAGCTGGGACATGT
>JANIJG010026316.1:46913-72034 GCA_024611175.1 Megaceryle torquata | reverse complement strand
ACCCGCTCCAGCACCTCAGTGTCCTTCTTGTACTGGGGTGCCCAAAACTGGACACAGTACTCAAGGTGCAGTCTCACGAATGCCGAGTACAGGGGATGATCACTTCCCTGCTCCTGCTGGTCACACCATTTCTAATACAGGCCAGGATGCCGTTGGCCTTCTTGGCCACCTGGGTACACTGCTGGCTCATGTTTAGCTGGCTGTCCAAAGACTTGGGTGTTATTAGGGCAGAACACAGAAAAAACACAAGAATGCAGGCTTTACTACAAGCAGTCCCCAAAATAAACACAACTGCTCTGAAAACACCTCTTTTCCCAGCATCTTGCTTGTGTTGTGAGCCCGCTGAAAACAGAGCCTCATTAAAATGGAAAAGGGCTACGAGAGCAGGAGAGAACAAGTGTGCTGGCCCTGTAGTGGGCATGTCAATCGCCTGGCATGGGGAAAATGAAGATTGTCCACAGTGCAAAACAAGGAGATGAACTATTCCACCTAACAGATATGGAGAAAGGTTTGGTCTTCAAATGGAAATGCAAGCAAATAAATTAAACCCTACTTTCCCACGTGGAGGACAGTTATCCTTTGGAGCAGTTAGGGAAGACAGTGCTCTAGCTTTTAACTGTCTCTACTCCAGTACCAGATGGTAAAGGGCTACTGAATGCAACAACATAAAGCCTTGGGAATGGACTATTTGACCTCCAGAACTAAAAGGTGGCCATGCACACAAAGAGGAAATTGAAGTGGGGAAAAAATAATTCCCCTCAGAAGGGAACAGAAGAGTGCCTGGCCCTAAGGGACATAGACCAAACTCTAATGCAAGACTCAGTTTCCATTCTGTCCAAACATGAACATCGGAAGGCTCCTTCTTCCCCACCTCTCTTCCCAGCATCTGTCCTAGTGTGGAGACAAAAAAGTTTCTATGGAGTCTGATGGGTAACATCAATCACTGACAATTGCTCTGTGCAATTCTGATATCCAGAAGCATTCTGCACTGGCAGAATAGACTAGTCAGAGGCACGTGTCACATTTGAGCAAGTCCTTGGTCTTTCTAATCCACCGCATTGACCAGTTCTTCATACTTGAGAGAAAGGGTAAAAATAAATCTTACTGGTACAGTAGAGGACGTAGCTAGTTGTGTGATGTATGAGCTGCATGTAAGGAACATTATGATCCCACCCAGGGCTCCATAACCATACATTGAATGTAACAATCCCAGCCACAAGACAGGGCTGTGGTTTTACCCTGGAAGGGGATGGGCACCAGAGAAAGTGGCTGCCTTCTGTTCAGTTGGTGGAAGAGACAGTGAAATGGGAAAGCAAGAACTTACCTTCACTCCATCTGACTTCTTGTTCAGCAAGCTTTTGGCAGCTGTAGAGAGAAGAAGAATTAGGTCAGATTTTGCTTTCAAGACTATTCTCTCTGTTTTCCCGTGCTTCCCTCAAAACTGCAGAGACATCAGAAGGACAACCATCCTAAGTCATCTTTAACAGCAAGTGACCTGGAAAACACGTGGAGTAACTCATCAAATCCATCCTGATAGCAGAGGGTTGCCCATCCTGTGTACTGTTCACCTATTTAGGCAGAAATGCTCTCTTCCACCATCTCAGGAAGACCAAGTCTGAAATAAAGACTTCGGAGCTCCTCTGTTTCAGTCCTCCACTCACACATTGTGACCTCATCCAGAAGTACCTGCAGTTACAGAGGGAAAAGCTGAAGAAATCTGACAGATCTTTGCAACTCAGAGAGGTTGCGGAATCTCCTTCTCTAGACACTTCTAAAACCCTCCTGGACACGTTTCTGTGTGGCTCGCCCTAGGTGATCCTGCTCTGGCAGGAGGGGTTGGACTTGATGATCTCCAGAGGTCCCTTCCAACCACTACTGTTCTATGATTCTAAGAACAGGATAAAAGCTTTACCCTCAAGTGCAGCCATTCACATAGCAGACTTTGCTTATAAAGTGGGCACTGATAACACAGAGGCCTCCTAATTACTGCTGTTCACAGCTACTCTGAGGAAACATCTGGACAGCTGAAAGGAAGAGACTGTAGAAGTGCAAAAGGCAGCATCTGGTAACTTAAATTTAAACATATGAGAAAATAGACAGAAGTAAGCTGAATTTCTTCACTCAAAGATGCACTTCTGTGCTCAACTTGAGCAACTGGCACTAGGAATGAAAGTGAGAGCATGATAAGCACAGATAGGGGAACCCACAACAAAAGCCTGGCAGAAGGCACACTTGGGACTGATGAAGGAGCTCCTCCACCTATTACAGGAAAGTGGTATGCTTACAATGACTGTCAAGAGTTAGATCCTACCTACAACCTCAACAGATATAAAACAAACCTGATCACTTTCTATGACAAAGTAACCCGCTCAGTTCATGAGGGGCAAGTGGTGGACAGTGTCTACCTGGACTTCTCCAAGGCTTCTGACACTGCCCTCCACAGCCTATTCCTAAAGAAACTGACACATTACAACATAGACAAGTGGTCTGTGTGGTGGGTGTAGAACTAGCTGACAGGCCATACCCAGAGGATGATAGTAAATATTTCTTTCTCCAACTGGCAACCAGTCACAAGCAGGGTCCCCCAGGGATCAATATTGGGCACAATGCTGTTTATTATCTTCCTAAGTGAATTGGATGTTGGGATCAAGAGCACCCTGATGAACTTAAAAGCACAGTTCTGTTCCTGGTTTAACAAGATACTCAATGTTTCATCTCTGAAGAGAAACACAAAAGGCTTCCCCTGCACACACCCCATATTCCCCTCCCTCTTCTCACATTTCTCAGTTTTGGCTCCGTAGGAAACAGCCTGGGCTCTGGACCACGCTCCTGGCATGAACACAAATCCCTAATGCTGAACTCCTCAGCAATAAACACCGGACACTCTGGACGTACCAGAGCCAAGGAGGGGCAGCGGAGGAGGGAATTTCCCAGATAGACTGAAAACTCTAAACACAGGTATGGATAGTGCCTCCCACCCTGCTAGCCCCACTTTTCCTCTTCCAGAAAGAGCAGCCCTTCACCCAGCCTGCCCTGGGTTTGCCCTGTCCCCAGCTGTCAAATCTCAGTTAAGCTTCCAGAGAGTATTTTTTAGGATACAGGGATAACACTGATGTTGCTTTTATTAAGCCTGATTAACTCATGATGCTAGTCTAACAGACAAGACAAGTTCTGGCTTCTAAAGATGAGTGTTTACACTACAGAGAATTTTGGACTTCACTGAGATTTAATTATTAAAACAAAAATTGTACCATACCAACACAGAATTCCCAATGGCATAGAGCTGCTGCTTCTCATCCTCACATTCTCAGTTCAAAGAAAGTCAGATTAACTAGTATGCAACCTGATGTCACTTCTGGAGCTCACCACGAATGAACTGACAGTCAGTATACAGCCATAAAGAGGCACCTCTGGCTACCCTTACAAGCAATGCCCCATAGCAAGTCACGGGGCAATCTGAGAGAAAGGGAACTTACTGCAACAGCAATTGCACAGGAACGCCACCCCTCAAGTGAGACACCAATAGAAAGACATCCTATTTGCATGGGATAAATGCCTGGCAGAATTTGCAATATGGACTCTTTCTCTTGCTAAAAAGTTGATTTTTTTTTTCCCTTTTTTTCTTTTTCTTTTCTTTTTTTTTTTTAAATCCTATTTACTCCCTCTAACCCCTAAACAACACCACTTTCAGGAATGTACCCGAGCAACAGAGAAGCAACATTTAACATTTCCACCCTCAGTGTAAAGCCTTCCATGAGACCTTCTATTCCTCAGCAAGACCATACTGATTCTGCTCAGAGAACTGCTACGGGGTAAACGGTCATGAAAAGCAGTCAGTCACTTCAAAACACCTTTAAAAACAACGAGAGAGAGAAGGGTAAAACCAGGAGGAAAAACAGGTAAAAAAAACCCAACCCATTAGGCAATGCAAGCCTGTATGGATCTAGGATCTCTAGGCATTGCAGACACCTCCTTTCCCATCCAGTTCATCTCCTCAGGCACAGCCGATGCCTAGCACTGTGCATGTACTTCCAATGCTTTGGGAAAAGCTCAAGAGTAGATAGTGTTTGAAGATGCAAACCCATCTCCTAGACACATCCCAGTGGTGTTCAGATAAAGGTGGAGAGGAAGCATTCATGGAAATAAAAGCCTGAAATACACAATTCAGTGGTGTCCTCTTGGCATGAGTCACAGAGCTCCTGGTTTTCCCACTAGCGAATAATGGAAAAATTGTGTGGGAGCCAGGTGATTTCCTTCTGCTTTTTTCAGCTCTGCCAGCCTCACAAAACCATAACATTATCCAGCAAATCTATGTACAAATAGCCAAAAAAACCAGGAGCCAGCCTGACAGCTCATCACATTTCAGTTCATGTTTTCTAACACTTTTCCACCAATGTAGAAAATTCACATCCTGAAAGACACTCTCTTTGCAGGTATGCATATGCACACACACCAAGGCAGAACCTTTCAGGGCTGAAACAGCATCCTGGACTTTCAAGCTTGGATGTCCCAGTCTGTCCCAAATTAAGTTGATGAAAATATGAGATCACCTGTCTTGCAGTATTACAACAACTCCATTTCCCTACAAACCAATAAATGAAAGGGTGAAGGGCAAATACCACAAGAAAAGGCATTCACAGAGTTCTCCTGAATATTAGGGAGAGGAATATAAAAGTAAAGGGAATTATAATAATAATTTAAAGCCACTTTTGATGACAAATTAGACTCTTGGGCCACAGTGATAAACATTTAAATGCAGCAATGAAATCTACGTGATTTGGGGAAACTGCAAAATGGAAGTTTACTCACTGAAGTATACTACTTCAGCAAGTCCATACTGTAGTAGTTGAACATCATTCTCTGAAACCCCTGACTGTTTCTTAAGCAACTTAGTAGATACAGAGAAATCACTTAAAAACAATTTAATTTTTCATTAAATGTGATATCATCTTCTGCTTGGGAAATGTGGTTTCCAGTGATCTCATACTAAATTATTCAAAGCTCTCTGGAAACATCATGATAAACTGTTCTCTCCATATTTTCATCCTTTGAATTCACACCAGGAGGTTAATGTTCGTATGAGTCAGGTGATACAAATTTCTTGTCCTGATATCTAAATAACTAATCCAACACAGCAGAAACTTCAAGTAAACAACTCACACAGTTTTAATTTTGCTTTGGTTAAAGGAAAGAACCCAAAGTCCAATGAGTATAAATATATATAGATGTATGCACACACAAAATCACAAAAATTCAGTTTTGCAAGCACTTCTAGAAGGCAGGTTTAACAAGACAGTGAAACATTTCAGTACTGTTTCAGTATCTGTACTATTTCCTCCTCCTTATTCTTTAGCCAGCTCAAAGATGTCTCTGTACAGGTTACACCAAACATGCACAGGCAAATTCAGCCCTTCTTTATTTCATTAGAAAGCACTCTATGCCCTGGATCTGCCTCTAGCCTTTCTCAAGCTCACCTATCCAGTTAAACACTCCAAACTGCACATCAGAGAGTTAATAAGGATCTGTAGAGACATATGGATTCCAGCTTTTGTCACAAGCTGCCATAATAGCTCTCTCACAACACTGACGAGCAAGCAAGAAAAAAAGCTCAGCATCAGTTAAAGATGAAGGTTTCAGGCATAAGGCTTAATGACCTGCAATGTCTGCCCTAGGATCTGATCTGAGCAACAGGGTAGCACAGGGGACTTGTGCTGAGGCACGAGAGAAGTTAATTTCATAGAGTGTGAAAGCTTGTTGAACAACTCCCCTCCAAATTAACAGTTGCAATTCAGTTAGGAAAACGGCGATAAGAATTTCATGCAGTCCACTTGTAAACCCTGCACAAAAATTAACTTAAGGAGAAAAGTCCCTTCTCAGCACTTTGTGAAGATGGCTGTTGCTAAGATGAAACCAATTGTGTCCATCCTGTCACTCAGTTCATAGAAGGCATACTTACAGAGTTTTACGTACATAAATCAGGCCAGGCACCCTTAAATATTGCGGCTATTAAGAATCTCTGAAAACCTTGACAACTTTCTCCTAGTAATAAATTTACATTTACTTCTCATAAGGTGATTTAGGAGTTTCTTGCATATGATCTAATCAACTGATTTACATGACTGTATTTCTGTATTCTGCACATGAATGCAGATCAGATCAGCGTTTTCTTGAACCACCTGAGTATAAAAACCCACAAGTGAACACCCAAATCATCCTGTGTATACCCTGGTGTGACTTTAAAGACCCCACAGCAAAGGTCTCTCTTGCAGCTGAGTGAATACCTGCCAGAGTATGGGCAGAAGCTACAGACCCCTTATTAGAACCAGGTCTCAATTTCCTGACATACTGAAAGGAGTGCAACTGTATCTGCTTTTTAAAAATAGCCTACAGCTGACCTGAGATACAATCTTTTCAAAAGAACCCCAAACAGCCAATATTAAATTGTTTAACATACCATAACTGGGGAAAAGAGCCAGATCACATTCCTTCATCTTTAGGAACTGATCTGGGGCAAAAGGCACCTAGCAGGCAACAGATGAGTCACAAAAAGAACAGAAAGGTGGTTGTTTTTTGGGTTTGTTTTTTTTTTTTTGCTTTGTAGTGAGTTAGGGGGGGTTTTGGAGGGGGGAAGGAGAGAAAAAGTACTGCTACAGGCTCTTTAAGCATGTAATTTGTCATAAGATAAAACCACACTGTCAAATGAAGAAACTCCACATTACAAAATGCGTGACAGAGGAGATGAAAGAGGAGATTAAAAAAGTCTTCTCCTGTTCTATGCACATAGTACTATTGTGTCTAATTAATTGATATCAGCATCACATGATCCATCATTTTCCTCTTGGTTCAAAACATCTGTGAAGAAGCTTTTAGAAGATCTCATCCCCAGACAGAAGAAGCTTCTCTCTTCATAATTCTAAGTCCCCTGTCTGCTGGCAATGGGGCTTTTAGAGGCCTACAAAACAGTGTCACCCAACTACAGAAAATAAAATGCCCTTAAGGTCTTCAGGGAAAGAAACAGGCACTATTTCAGAACTTATCAAGCACTGTTAGCTGACCTGTCATGATAGGAAAAGTTTGAGCTCTACCCAAAGAACCCCCCCAGATTTATTTTTTAATATTCCAATTAGCATGCACTTCTCCTTAAATTCCTGTAGATTTACTTATTTCAACTGCAGCAATTAAAAAAACCTATTAAAAAAAAAAATAATTCAAGCTCATACTACACGCAGTCTTGCAAAGAAAACAAGAGTAGCTGCCCTCCCTACTTTAGAACACATCAAAATATTGGGATTTGCTACTATCCAGAGGCTAGAAATGCTTTGCATTTAAGTTCACAACATTTCTTTCTGGACAGTTTTTCAGAGCATCTCATTACCTGGGATCAGAGCTTATATTAAAAGCAGAGCTCAGTGATACTAAGAACCCTGCACTTGCTATGGGCCATTTAGGATTTCCTTTTCTTCAGCTGTTAACTGAAGCGGATCCAGCAGCTTCAGCCCCTGAGACAGAGAAGAATGAGCAGAGCAAGCCTTTTCCTCCTCGATACTAGCTCAGGGAATAAGTGGATGTATAGGTCACACACCATTAAGGAGAACCCTTCTCTCAGGCATTTCATGTACTCAAAATCTGGGCCACAGGAGATTTTCTTACCCAAGCACTTCTGTAGCTTCATTAGAAGTGACAACATTTGCAGTCTAAAAATGAACCTAAAACTGCTGTTTAAAAAAAAATAACCCCCATGACTATTTCAGAATCATCAATTAAGTGAAATAAGAACTAGCTGTCTGAGTAGATCAAAAACCATTTATAACAGCAGAAAGCCCAAGAAAAAGTTACGTTTCTTACAGTCCTGTGGAAGCCCTGTCCTTGTACGATAGCTCCCCAAATAGTTACTTCAGAATCGTTCTCAGAAGACAACGTATAATTTGTAAGTCCTGTAATAGCACAATCCTGGGACATGTGAATGGAAAAAAATTATTCTGTCCCTTTAAGGTCATCAAAGAATAGCAAAGAGAAATTGCTGTAGCCACAAGTAGTCCTGACACATTGGCATAGATTGACCTGAGACCAAGAACCAAGGTAAAACTGAAAAACTGTTCTGAAGTTGCTGAGGATTACCCCTTAGTGATTTCACATCCTTTTTTTTTTTTTTTTTAAATCATCATACAGGAGGATAAAAATGCTGCCTTGATTTCACAAAAGGATATATGCATCAATGTGAGCTTTGAACACTGGAACGATCATTTCACAGAGGTTTTCATTTTAACTATAAGGTTTTTGTAACATCACCCAGGAAGTAAGTACTGGTATCCACCATTAGGAAACAGCCAGATGAAATTAATGCACTTCATTTCATTCGTCATCACTTATAATCATACAGCAGTCTTTCAGTTGAAAGTAGCTGTAATCAGGTGCAATAAAAATCTGACTCATGCATTCAATGATTGCCCTTTTTAAGAGGGAGGAAAAAAAATGGCTAAGGTGGCAAAGAAAGCAAACAATCCCATAAACCAAAAGCTTTTGCAAATAGGTCTTCCACCCAAATGGAAATGAGCATAGATAAAACTGTATTACCTAGATGTGCTGAGCCAAGACAATCATCTTACAAAAAGCACTGATTTGCATGTTGAGATTTGCATTTTCAGTAAGTGCACTACGTAATGCAGTTGGGTGGGAGCCAGACTATCAGTTATTAAGCTTAAAAGGATGAAAGCCACTTCTGAGACTCCAAGAAGAACTCTAATAGCTAGATGCTTCAGACCCATTTTTGATGAGTCAAAGTAATACAATACCCAAATAGCTCCTGTCTTTATTTTTGACAATATTATTGCTTGCCCTGTGTCCATGCCTCAGGTCTAAAGGAATGACCTAGTAAGAGTTCTTGACTCCTGGTTTCAGATGAGAAAGCTAATAAATGCCAGCTAGAATTTCCCTAACATAATCTGATAGCAAAATATGAGAGGACTGTGACTAGGGACTTCATTTGTTTTGTACCAGACTATGGTGCTGTGTGCTCCTCCCCAGTCACTTCCTATTTCACGCCACCAAGTCACCAAGCCAAGGCAAAGCGACCACCATTACACCATGATGATTTGTGAGCATGTTTCCTCCCCTCCTACTCAACCCCCCAAATTGTTAAAATATCCTGACTCACTCACACAAAACAAAACCAAGGAAGGAATGGGAACAGTGGGAACTTACCTGAAAAATTCCGAGACACAAGCATCGTTGTGAGGATTGCACCCTGTAAGGAAGAGAAAGCAGGGATAACAGACAGTGTCACTCACTTCAGAAAGGGACTGGGCTGACCCATGGAGAACACAGTGAATCAGGTGCCAAAACAGAGGCATCCCAGTGCTACCCTGGAAAGTCCTAGTGTATCCAGGATTTCCACATGTGGCTACTGGACTTGACACGGGACCTCTCCAAGTCCTGCCTTTCTAGAGTGGCAGCTAGAGGCCAGGCAAGATAGCTTAGGAAATCTAAAATGGCACTAAGAGTTAAGACACAAAGAATCAAAGACTACTATAGCTGTTTCCTAGCTTTCAAATAGCAGATAGCTGCTTCCTGCACAGGCCATAGACTTTGCCCACACTACAGGCAACTGATACACTGGTACTGGAAAGCAGAGTGTGATGAGAACTAAAAGCCCCAGGATTTAAGAATTTGTTGTTTTATTTCAATTCTCTTGCAGAAAGTAGAAGGGGTGTGATTATGTAGCAGAAGAGGGATGGGAAACCTAGAGCTTTAGAGAAGAAAACTACCCAGCCCCTCAATACACTACTTTAATATTCTGTACTGGAGGATCACATAAGGTACTTCACTAACATTAGTAAACTAATTGTGACAAAAATAAATAAATAATTTCTTTAAATGATGCTAGGAAGATATTAACCTCAAATTCAGAGGATTAAAAACAAACTTGTGGCTAACTAACATATACTTACCTTTAGCTTCCTTCTAGCATTGAACTTTCTCAAGCATTCCACAGTCTCCTGCCTGTGCATCATCGAAGCGACAGTGGATCGTTGCTGAAAAACAGGAACAGCAAAAGATCAAGAACATATGCTAACGCAACCAGCCAGAGGAGATCGCTCCACTTGCACACAACTGTGACACTCAAGACAACATGGCAAAGCCTCTCACCACTGCGTGGCTGCAAAACACTGCAACTGGTTCATAACTTAAGAACTTCCCAGTAGAACAAGACATGTTAAGGCTGGCTATTACAGCACTGTGCCCAAGAAACTGTGACTGAGGTACAGGTGGGAATCAACGCTTCCTGTCTCTCAGGCACACAAATGGCTCAAGACAGTAATAAGACAAAGTGAAATGAACAAGCACACCCACGGGGGACTGAGTCAAAGGCACTACAGAAAAGATTTAGGTTGCATTAGTTACAGATCTAAGGGGAAATTCCTAGACACAGACAACTGCAACAAGAAAGCAAGTGGTTGACTATCACAGACCTTGGCATCTTTGCATCAGTTTTGCTGAAATAGATTTTCATTGTGTGAGAAGAAGATCATAGAGCTCTACTGTACCAAAGCAAAAACCTGAGTATAACCTCTAGTCTGCGATGCACACCTGTCACCCACAGTAGACTGGGATCCATCAGCTGCAAAAAGAGAACTTCCCAGAAGTGTTGCCAGTCATTGAGAGCACATGAGGAAACCAGAGACTGATGCTGCCAGGCATTTAGAGCACATGAGGAAACCAGAGACTAATGCCAAAGTAGCTCTGCTCTTGCATAGAGCCAGAAGTCTAAATTCCCTTTACAAGGACAGTGGGTGAATTACTAACTTGGCAGATAGGTGTGTACAAACCATTACCTTTCTCCTGCTTGGAAAAGAATCTGCAATAACCAAAGAATTGTAAACCGTGCTCATATTCAGTTAGTTTCATGGGAAGTGTCCTCTTCGATCCTGTCCTCAAAGCTAGTCACTAGCTGCAGTACACAGAGCAGTGTGGAGGGAGAATGTAGCTAAATTATCTTCTAACAACTCCAGTGGTCACTGGTTGACCACCGACTCTAACAACTTCAGTGGTCACAGCCTGTTTAGGAGTGACAGTGATGTCCAGTTGCTCAATGTGGGCTTACAAGAGTCAGGACACATACTTGAGAAGTTCAGTGATACTAAGAAACATAGTGTCTCAGATAAACTTTGTGGGATTTCTACCACATTTATTTCAGAGGGGCGGTACATCTCCAGAAAGAAAACACATGTTGCACGTAGAGAAACTGCAGAACAAATGGAAACAACAGACTCAACAGGATGCAGTTTGGGTGAGAGGCTGAAATGGCTGTAAAGTGAAATCGAACTCCCCCTAATTCACAGCAGGAAAGCCTCTCCTGAACCATTCTATATTATGTTGCCAGAGGGAGCGAGCTATCGCAATACGTACAGCTTTGGTTACAGGCATTGGGACAAAAGTTAAATACACAGGGACTGCTATTGATGACAAGCACACAAGGAGAAAAACAAAACAAACAAGCAAACAAACAAACAAACAAAAACCCCACCAAAACAACAAACCAAACAGAGACGCAAAGTCTCAGCCAGCATGAAGTTTTGACTTCCAAGGAACGTGCATCACATTACAGCAGGCACTACACTCCTGTTTCACAGATGTTCACATAAGTTTAAATTGCTAATTTGTTGTCTTGTGGCAGAAGGAAACAAAACCCCACAATTTCTCAAGAACAAATGAGCAAAGGAACACAATAGACACATCCTAGAAAGCAGAACAATGCTATGGTATTACGAGAGCATCTGGACAGACTTAGGTGGAACTTTTTAATCCTGCAAAGAAAAAAGTTCACCACTGCTGCACTCCCCTACGCCCACTCCAAGCCTCATTCTGGCATTTCCTTGCCAACTTTGTAAAAGATTAAAAATACTTATGTGTGGGGCCCAACGAGACAGAAACTGCACAGAGAACAGCAAAACGTCTGTAGCTGATTTCAAGGTTATAGCCTGTTAAGCTGAAGCATGGCAGAAGTGTTCCAACATTGCAAAGATGCAATGCAATAAACTGAAGTAGAGAAGAAAAACAAAATAATCCTAAAATATCTTGTCTGACACCAAACTCCATCTGACATTTTAGGATGATATGGATTGGAAGAGGAGACATGGGGAAAAATCAGAAGCTATGGACACTCACAGAACTTCTAAAAAGAATATGGGATTCCCCCCCAGTGTCAATAAAAGCACTACGGCATGACAAAGTTGGCTTGTTGAAGGTCAGCCTCTAAAAACATCACAACTTGAAATATTTAAAATATTCTGGGTTCCTCCACAGCTAAATCTTCTTGACATGCCAGTTCAGGGAAAACCACAAGTTAATCCATATAATAAAGGAAAACACTTACGCAGACCCATGGATGTTTGAGAGCCTGGTCAGCTGTGATGCGCTTTGCTGGGTTTATTGTCAGCATCTGGTTGATCAAATTCTTTGCTTCAGGAGTCACAGTGTCCCACTCAGGTGATGGGAACTGAAAGAGGAAGAAGAAACAGATGACAAATTGAAAATATCTTCTACTAGCAGAAGAGATTCTCCCTCCTACATAGCTGAATTCCAGATTTTGCCCTTTTGAAACCAGGGCTATAGCCAAAACACATCAGTTTTTGTGAAAACCCATGTTGAATGAAAAATCTTATGGAATCCAGCAGATGAATGGTACCAGACAGCAGTACACACCTGTACCATTCACCAGACACAGGCAGGAAGATGAACAGTTTAAAAGCCTTTTAGGAATCACTCAGACCTTTGAAATTCTTTCACACGCAACAGTCAAAAAAGTAAAAAGTCGCAGATCTTTTTAACCAAGTTCTGACATGAAAAACACGAGTGCTACCTTTTTTTTTTTTTTTTTTACCCTACCTTGCCCTTTCTCCAGCATGTTAAAAAGCTATAACAGCATTTGCAAATTCATAAACACTTAACTACAGCAAAACCCCATGAAAGCAAAAACTGCTAACAGAGAGCATCCCATCAGGTATACTTTTCCCACGATAAAGCACGATATCCTGCAACAATACCATACCAGTCACTTAGGTGTAGCAACCCGCCAGCAAGTTGTTAGCAAGCATCTACCATACTAGAAATCATTACTTGGGGAGCAAGAGAGATGTAGCAGTGGACAGGAATACAGAAGCATAGAAACAAAGAAAAGAATCTCAAGTATTTTAGCTGCTGATCATCCGTGAGGGATAACTGCTCTCTCCTATAATCACAGTAATAATAAAGATGAGATATTAACACCATCTTCCAGATGCTTGCATGTGGTATAGATGACAGCATGTTGAGATCAAATGCAGTATTATCTCGCTCCTACGAATCTACTGTACAAATACAGGAGGACTTGAGAACATAAAGATAAACGTGCTGTTGGGATAAAGTCCCCTGTCTTTAAGTGGGAGGAAAGATTGATCTTTCCCAAGAACATTTCCTTAGAATACTACATTATTTAGAAAAAATGATCCTATTTCTTTTCTCCTGCATTTTTTGCTTTGCTCAGTTGCATCATCAAAATACACCCACCATATTTATTTGCATATAATCTCATTTCTGCATTCTCAGGCATCAGCTTTTTATACAATTTGGTTTATACAATTTGTTCTGCAAACATTGCAATAGAATACTCAAAAATTATGACACTGAGCTTTCAATCCAGAACACTTTGCCCCCACCCAAACACTGAAGCATTCATGGGCACGTCTGGCAAAACTCCTACCCAACAGCACAAAGCCGAATTCACAGTTGCCACTTCCTCTATGGTCAAGAGAGGACACCACACCAGTCCAGGGCACAAAGGCCCTTTGATGCTGGGGTAAAGACAACAGGGGCAGGTATGCCAGTAAAACTTGAGATGTTTTCTACCAGGCAAAACCAGAGAGGAATCTATTGGTTCTAGCTCAACAGCTAGATAGGAGGCATCAGGCACTTCACTCCTCATGACAAAGTGCTTTTAAAAATCCCCATCAACATAATTAGTAGAAAAACACTTCAAGTAAGAACAAGCAATACAGAAACGAGGGGCAAGAAGGCAAAAGAACACAAGTCCATTTAAGGCTATCAAGTACAAAGACATCACATTCCTTTCACTCAGGAAGCGACTGAGCCAGGACACGGGGTTAGGGAGACTTTTGTTCTCACCAGTAGAGTCGCTCTCATGGTCTCGGGCACAGGAGCTGGGAGGTAACTGAGATCCAGCAGAACCCTCTCTCTCTTTTTTCTTTTTTTTGTCTTTTTTAAAATTTTATTTTATTTTAATACAGACCACAAGACAGCCTACAAAATGAACTCTTGATATTCATGCCCACAGGCTTTAAGCTTGAATTTCCCGGAGTTCGTTCTTCCCTCCCGAGTCTCTCCTTACATGGAAAGATGTATGTCAAACGCTCAAGCTATGGTACCCAAGACACATTTCATACCATCTTTGCTCCCAAGTACTAACCTCCTTGCTATTCCTCTCCTTCAGGCACTTTTTACACCTCAGTTTTGCCATGATCTAAGAACTGTTTCATGAACTGCTTGGTTTTTTACCAGAGCCTCCAACCCACCATGCTGATCCTCACCATAAAGCCATCCCTCCAAAGGCTCCTGACATGCAGTCTTCTCACTGGGCTCCATGCTTTCCATGGCTCGAAGAAATCCTACTACAGCACTGAGGAGACCAGAGACCATAATTTAAGCTATTATTCTACAGAATACTTCCTTGTACTTTTAATTAGGCCTTGATAAGGCTCCTTCATTCTACCTTTCCTCTGCTCCCCTGAGTTAGCATTGGCTACATCTGCAGCACTTTGTGGTAAGTGCACTAGAAGACACCATTTCCAGCATCTGCATCTCCAGCTCTGCATTTCCCTAATGACCACCAACGTCTTGGTGCCCACTGCGATGGTTTCCACATATCCTTTCAGTAGCCCCAAATAGGACTGTATCCCAGGCAGTGAAGTCAACGAGGTGCATGAACACGCCAAACATCACTTTGCACAGTAGCTTGGGGCCTGTTGCTGGACACCAAGTAAGATAGTGCCATGTTTTGGATGGCTTCTACACCCATGCAGGTACTCAGCAAGAAAGTGCCCTTACGTCATAGGCTCCGGCTTTGATCTGCTGATAGAGTTTGTGCTGATCTTCATCCCAAAAGGGAGGGTACCCCACTAGTAATATGTACAGAATCACTCCTGGGAGGGAGAGACACAGATACACTATGGTTAGGCTAATATGCCAATTATTCCTTCAGCCCCTCTTCCTTCCCTCTCGACAGTCCCCAAGGCAACGATTGCTCTATATCTCCATATTTGCCATCATACTTAGCCTTCCAAGATAGAAAAAGGCAGTACAAACCTCTCCTCTGCTGAATCTCACCCTGGCACTTCACGTTCAGCTCTTAATGCCATCTGCCAGGAGCTAGAACAAGGTGCATGATGTCCTTCTCCCCTCCTCTGGCTACCATGGCTGGTGTGCCACAAATCCCAGCTGCTCTCAGAATAAAATGAAGACACATCCCCTGGGGTTGCTGGGCAGCAAGGAACTTTTTAGGAAGGACTACCTTTTTAGATGCTTACTGTGCATGGTCTTGGGACAAAAATGACATTGACAAAGCTAAGACTCCTGGCCTGCAGAGAACCATTTAGTCTATGTCAGGCAACACCAGTATCACTTATCTTTACACTTATCAGTCCCAGATACATTTACACATTTTTTTTCCCTTTAAAAAAAAAACCATCTTTCTTCAGTATTTCATCTTCTGCATAGTTAGTGTAATAGGAAATGGCTACAGTTATCTAAACAACTGACTCTGCAAAGCATAGACAGGTCCTATCTCTTGAGTCTCAAACATTTGATAGATGGCCTGAGGAAACAATTAGGAGTCAGAATCAAATGACTTCAGGCTCCGATATTAACTCCATCTACACAAGGTGCTTATCCTCAAGTGTGCCTTTATCTCTCCACCCAATAAGAAGGAGCACTGTATGCCCTCCCAGCAACAGGTTATAAGGAATTGCTCTTCTACATGACACTGTGTTGTCTGAGTGTAAAACGTTTCGACCGAATCTTACCACATGCCCATATATCCACTGGTTTTCCATAAGGATCTTTTCTTAAGACTTCGGGGGAGAGGTAGCCTGGAGTGCCAGCAAACCCTGCCAGGAAACGGATGACATGAAGTATAGTACTCAAGCAGAAGAGATCTTGCTATATCACAAAATTCACTAGTGGTAACCAACAAATTCCAAAATCAATTTTCCACCTTTCATCTCCTATTTGCTAGAGCTACCTCTTGGTAAACCAAGAGAAAGAAAGGGAAAAAAAAATAAAATAAAGAAAATCAGATGGGATAAAGTGTCTTTGCATTGCAGGAAAAACAGAAAAGAAAGAGGGACCGTGTCAACCAATGGGCACAAACTCATATACCAGACCTTACATCATTGTTACATGTAATAGTTTGGAGTTTGAAAACACAAGACACAGATAGGACACATCTGACTGCCAAATCACGTGGGCTGACCAGAAGCAGCCTTCTCTCCAGAATCTCCACAGCACTGCAGAGTCTCAGAGCTGATGCTTAACCTGAGAAGGTCTCATTTCCAATTGTGCTTTAGCTAAACAAAGATACATCCGAATCTAAATGTGCCTGAGAAAGCCAAATGCATTTCTGTAAAATGACCAAACAAAATTCCTGATGTCTACACTCCTGTGCAGTAGGAAAAGTTCAGATCAGGGTCTAAACTTAGTGTCTGCATTCATCTCTGACACTAGCATCTACTGTAGACTGAGAAGAAGAAAAAAAAAAAAAAAAGGAAATACATAGCCATTTTTTCCATCTTTATCATATTCTTTCTTCTAGTGCACCTAGGCTTGCGCCCAAGGACCCAGAGGCTGAGTTGCTTGGAAAGGAAGCAGCAATGCCAAATATATAAACACATGATGAAAGAGCTGAGAGAAAGTACTCAGTGAGGGTGCAACTCAACCAGCCACCAGGAAAGGGGTGAGTAAAAGTGGGAAAGCTCAAACACTCTTACCAAACCAGGCCTGCTGCTCTCCCTGGACTTCTATAGCCAGTCCGAAGTCAGCCAGTTTGACAGCAGCACCCTTACATTTACTTGCTAGTAGTAAATTTTCAGGCTGGGGAGAGGAAGGAAAAAAGGGGGTAAGAATGAAAGACTGACATCCTCATTAAAGCCTCCAACCTCAGTATTCACATCATTAAATCCAAACTGCTAACTGAATTTAGCAAGCATGTACTAAAGCTGTTCAGGTGAAGGCAGCAAGAAATGGCCTTGACCTAGAGTACCAGAAAATCCTAAAGTCTAACACAAATCCTCTGCGGGAGCCAGAGCCTCTCCCAGCCCAGCCCATATATTACATGCTGACACCAGAGGGCACTGGCAGTACAGTTCCTGCAGCACACAACCTAAAATTTGTTTCTGTCATCCCCAAAGAAAGTAACTAGAGAGAAAGGGAAGGGGGGAGATGCATTAGATAAAATCTGCCATGATGTTTCTCCCCATGAACATTAAACAGTCCCCAAGGCACTGGAAAAGTAAATATGATGCTAATAAGGGCTGCCAAATACAGTGCCATAATGTGGGTAAGCATCATCTCAATAGGCAGTAGCTTTCATCCCTTACAGAAAAAAAGCCTCAGCCTCAGATTGGCATAAGCAGCACATCAGTGAGTATTCTTGTAAGATGTTTTTTTCATGCTACACATTTACAGCAGCACCAAATATGCTGTCTTGCTACTGACACCATCACCTATATGACAAGCAGCCACGTCCTTCCTTCCACGTGTCAGGAAGGGGAGACACTCTTTTGCCCCTCATGTTTCTGCCTCATTTGAATCTCACTCGCATCATAATTGTGCTGTGTTCCAGCAGAGGACTTTGGCAGAAAACTTAACACAACTCCAAAAATTGGACTGAGAGTCAGCAGCTTCCTCTGAAGCACCAGAGCAGCTGGTTACATGGGACCCTTCAAAACTCCAAAGCCTTTAAGGTGGCGGCTATTACAGCTCTGCAGAAAACCCGACTTATAGACAGGCAGGGCAAATGTGGTTTCTCATCCTAACTTCTTCTGATTATTTGTGCAATTCATATCAACTTGATTTTTAACCGAGCAAGATGGAGACGTTGAAATCCAGAAACAGGAGCTTGTCTCTGTTTCACAAACCAGATGAAGGTCTTCTTTTGCAGCCTGCTCAACAGTTTCATCCCATGACAACCCTCTATCCCAGTTCTGCCTGACAGGAACAAGATACTTTGCTCATTCGCCCACCTAAGGTACTGGACATGTGCCCTGCTACTGCTTTGAATGATGGGAAAACATCCTTGCCAATCTCAGTCTTTGCCATAAGCAGCACAGAAGGCAATGGAACTGGGTCTCAATACATTTGGATGATGCTGGCTTTTCACTATATGGGAAGTGGAAAAGATTGTGTTAATCAAGCTACACTGATGAAAATTCACCAGCATGAACAAGTCCCCAAAGCAGAAGACATTGAAGTCTTCTGAAAATCTGTCCCAATTTCAGATCGCATCTGAGCTTGGCTTGACTAAAAACCAGTGAAATTTAATCCAGGCTTGTGGTAGCTAAGCATTATTTGCTTCTAAAATACAGTTATGAACACCTTAAGGCTAATCATGCTTATCCATGTGCATGCCATTGCCAACATATGGGTTGTCTCAGGTTTCACATACATTTTGGTAAGGATGTGAATGCATTCCCTAATATCTTACGGTCCCTATGGGCAGAACAACATTTGGAGCTCTTTAAGAGCATGTCAGCCAAAAGACAGGCTTACGAAAGGGAGGTGCCAAAGACAAAACTTCACTTGAAGCAAGCTCTGCAGTTATTACACGCTGATCCTGAAGGCCAAGCTTTTGGCAAGGAGCTAAATATTAAATAAAGAGCACGGGATATTTTATTGCTGAAAGGAATTGCTACTCCTCAGCCCTGGATAGTTTCAGTGAATCAGAGCAACAGAAGAAACACATTAACTACAGTGGGGAGTGTCTAGCAGCTGGTTAAGTTCTAAACGAGTTCACAATTTTCACACATATAAAACTTGGGAAGCAAAGCAGATTATATCTGAAGACTGGATGCAAACAAAATCTTAAACCTTCCTGTACTGGAAAACACTACTGATTTTCACAGAGGCCCTAACTTTGGGCAGTAGTGCCTCTTGGAGCCTGCTTTCTCAAGAGCTGCTGTCAGCTGTAGTCCAGAGCAGCCATCCCATAGTGGATCATTTGCACCTTTTCACAGTGCTCTGAATCAGAAGGCAAAAGTTTTGCATGGAAGTTTGCCAGAAACACCAGGGGTTAACAGCTGCCCACTAGATCAAAACACCAGGGAAACACTGCCACCAAGCCTGCAACATGCTTTTACCTTGCCCTCTGCAAAATTATTTTTATACTTTCCCCCTTATGCATTGTACAACAAATCCAACCCCATACTAGTCGCAGGTGTCATCCTGCATTAATTTAACTGGACCACTGGTGGCCATCACCATTCCCGCTTTAGACAGAAAGGGCTGCAGGGCAGGCAGACCTACCCACACAAACCTCTTCATTCTGGAGCCTGCCCAGCTCCTAGTACAGCTGGTACTGCGTGGGAGCGGAGTTCAAGTAACTACACCATGGGGGCTCAGGGTCTATAGATGTGTCCTAATGTGGCAAATGGTTGATGCATCCAGTGTTTAACTGGCCAGCAGCTTTGGTTTTAGATTAAAAGCACTTCTGCTGATGAGATAAGAAAGAAATGACATGAAAAATTCTTGTTGTGCATCTCTGCCTTAGCCCAATGGCATGTGTTTGGCAACAGTGCAGAATAAAAATATACATGCTCTGTGCAGACAAACTTATCCTGGCAGATTGAGCAGAGATTGCCCCAGGTCTCTAGAGATCTCTTCAATGGCAGACTAGAAAGTGCCCTTCATTATAATGAATCCTATCCAAGTTTCTCAGAAAGCCTACTGCACTCCAAGGTTCACAACTACTCCTTCATCCTTGAGCTGTCTTGAAGAGGCTGAGAACTGGCAAGGTTCATGAAGAATGAAAAGTTCCTCAGGAGTTCAGCACATCCTCTAGAAAATTCTGAAGGAACAAACTGGTGCTTCAGGAAGCCCTGAGTCCTGTTCAAGTGAAAAAAAAAAACCCTCTACCAGTTGGCAACACAATATTCCTGTCTTGCCTCTTCCAGTGATCCCCTGGCTGCTCTCCTTAGCCTCTGTGGCATGGAGGAAGTATTACCTTCAAGTCCCTGTGCACGATATCATGCTGGTGAATGTGATTCACACTCTCCAGTATCTGATGAATACAGTGGCTGCAAGATAAAGGGAGAGACACACAGAGTTATGCACACACACACTTGGCATCTCATCTCATTCCAGAACTATTTCTCTAACTTTAATATTTGTACCAGGGAGAGTTCAAGACCCCAGGCTGAATCCCTCCATCATGCCCATTGGGTGCCACAGCTCATTACTGTTACAGCTGGACACTCACCGCCTGCTCAGCAACAGAGTGTTAAACATCCTACCTACAGCAGGACCACAAAGCCTTTCTCCAACTTCCCATCATCTCCTTCCTTTCCTCCCCATCACACTAAGCATCTCACTTGTTGCCTCAGCCAACAGTGCTACCCCACACAGGAGAACTGAGGCACCCGAGTATCTGCAAACAGCAGCCGAGACTGGACAAGCAAGTCCCAGTCACTCCAGGAAACATTCAGCTGGAGCGAAGAATAAACTTTCAGAAAGCAGCAGCCTCCCCCAGCAAATTTAGGATGACTCCTGGGTGCCTGCCAGTTTGCAAAGCTTTCAGAGCAGCATTTCAAGCACTTTACATACACAATGTGCACACACACCCGCTTGCTGGGTGCCTTTTAAGTACAGATCCCACTTACGGGTTTGTGATCTGAAAAGCAGACTCATTCCCTGTTAAGTGCAGCGCGCTGCACTCCCCCAAGCTCATGGAAAGCTGTGTCTCTGCCACTCTCACTGCTGTAACCACGGGGGCAAAAACAAGATGTTATTTACACCTGTCGCATAAGGACAGCACAACACACCCATGGGTGAGATTTCTGGTTGAAAACATCTCTCCCACTAAATATTTACTCAGCTCCAAAGGGTGAACTGGGACTGGAGTAGCAATTTTACAGCTATGGCTGGGCAGTAAAGCACCTTGATGTGGGCAACTTGAATAGGTCTATATCCTCACTGCAGGATCAGTCAGTCCCTCACTGAATTCTACACCTCAGGGGAATGAATTTGAAAAGAGTGACATATCTGAGGGAAGGGAAGTTGGCTACTAGAAAAGATGGGAAGAGGGTGAGGGAAGAAAGAGGAGGTGCAGCACTGCATATTTGCTACCCACACCCCTTTGGAGCTGGCAATATAATCCTCAGGGTTGGAGTCCATGAATATCTCCCCGCTCCCAAAACAAAAATGTATAATTAGAACAGAGCCGAGTCTGAGCTAGAGAGATTTTCTGGCCAAAAATGGCAAAAGTGTGAGGTGTCCCAGGCAAGCCAAGTGCAGTGTATTGGCACAGACCTCGCTCCCTTGCTCTCCCAGTCTGCTCTGGAATTCAGCTCTGAGTGGGGAGAGAAAGGGAGGAGTTTCACTCTGTCATGTTTTGGGCACTGCAAGACCTGGCCAGCTGACAGTCAGAGTGCTGAGCACCCCGAGGAAGGCTCACAGAGCAACAGACAGTTCTTTTCCCCTAACCCTGCCATAATTTTCCTGAGCAGGGTCAATCACTGCCAGCTCTTGACCATTTCAGGGAACAGGCACTGGCAAGAGTAACAGGGGGAGGGACGATGACTGATCATCTTGTAACTTCCCAACTTCAAGGCAGAATGGCTTGAGCGACTATGTAGCTGCCCAAGATGCTGTGCCTACAACATCTATAAACTCAACTGAAAACATCCACAGGGCTCTCGAACCTCTCTGTCAGGGGCTCCATCAGAGATAACGAGCCCACTGGCCTTCCTCACCAGCAGACAGCTCACGGCAGAGCACACAGTGCAATGCCTCATTTGAAAGCATGGTGTAATGGCCAGAAGACAGAGGCTGTAAGCACACAACACGGTAAGCAAATAAGCGTTCACAGACTCCACAGCTGTACCTACACTAACACACCAGGTCATGCTCTTTCTGCCCTTGCACTCACTATTATCTTCCTCACAGTACTACCTACACCAAGGTCACCCTACAGCAGCAGCCACTACTCCCCTCTTACCCCTCATGGCTACCCTAATTCCTACTCCAGCAAGGGTTAGGATGGCTTAAGAACATGGGTGCAGAATAAACAAGGATGAAGTGTTACCATCAGGCCACTCCCAGCCCCTGATAAAGGGGAACAGAAGCTGCCTAATGCCAGCTTTGATTCCAAATGCTGCATGTCCAGCAGACGGACAGGTCAGAGAACACCCTCAGCTACTGCTGCACAAAACACCCATCCTGCATAAAGAGCAAAGGTACAAATACAGGCTACTTCAGGAAACTCATACATGGGAGAGAGGTGACACACCTCAGAAAAAGAAGGGCATAACTCTAAATCTTTTTAATATTAAAATATAAAGGTTGTTCTCATCTATTGTGCCTTTTCTCACTGTGCCAATCGGCTCACAGTCAGAGAGGGCTTCCACAGAAACATAGCCTTCAAAGATCCCTCTCCTCCCTGGCCCATAAGCCATAGAATCAAAGAATCATAGAATAATTTGTGTTGGAAGGGACCTTAAAGATTATTTAGTTCCGACCCCCCTGCCTTGGGCAGGGACACCTCCCACTAGACCAGGTTGCGCAAGGCCACATCCAGACTGGTCCTCAACACATCCAGTGATGGAGGAAATACCTAGACACAGGCAAATTTAGTGGGTCTGCCCAACAGTAATGACACATCACTGGAACCCCTACTAGGAGAATGCAGAGGCCAAGCAGGCAGCGTTCTCACAGCCACAGGACAGCTCTCCCCTACATTTGCTAAGATCACACCCTCACTACCCAACAGGTCAGACAAAGCCGCTAGCAAAGGGTCTCCTGGCAAAGAGAACAGCATCTGCAAGTGGCAAAGACAGCAGCGTCTGCAAGCAGCAAAGGCTAGAGCTGTGGTGAGTCATGATGACTGGTGACAGTAGTTTATGCTAATAGCAGAAGAAGGAATTGTTTTTTCCAGACAGGGAGCAAGAGTGTCAGAACAAAGCCATGCACACAACACCAGTCAAAAAACTCATTCCATTTGCCAGCACACGTGGCACATACACAGAAGGGTCTGGAAACAGTCTTACCTGGCATCTGCTTCACTGTAGTATTCTCTGGCAACAATATCCTCGAAGAGCTCCCCACCAGTAACCCTGAAGTACAAAAGAACAAGGGAGATTATAGAGCCTGTGCACGTCTAGCTCAAGGCTGCATGGAACGTATGAGGCCGCCCATCTGAGTCCTTTCCGGCAGCCTGCGTGGGGACCTCTGGCACAGGGGAGCCAGGGCAGAGCTCCACCATGGCACTAACACTGGTACATCCATGCGACTGACCCCTAGGACTGCCATTGCACCAGTAGTGTACAAGACACCGTTGTCACCCTTAGCAAAAATTGCTCACGCACCTCTACAGACGTTAGTAGATGTTACGCTTGGGCAGAACACCCCTCATCTGATCCCCCTCCAGGCTGCCTCAGAGACAAAAGTCAAGCAGCCTCCCTATACAGGATAGCCAACCTTTGCCATCCCATGCTTACACCTGCTGCCAGAGCCTTCCTGGTCCATCCCCTACCACACAGTCAATGGATTTTTGTCATATAGGCAAGAGGTATCTAGAGGTCTCAAAAGAGAAAGGGAGAATTATATTAATGCAGGTGCTTTTTATTTCACCCTTTGTCAACCATCCACATGCCTGTATCACTGGTGAAGCATCAAAGCCAAAGAAAAACACTTACAGATCAAAGACGAGGTAATGGAAACCTTCTTCTGAAATACTGTCATGGAGCCGCACTGCAAAAACATAATCAAGAAACGGAGATTTACAGCGCATGTTGCAAGTATGACACTTCACAAATCAAACTCCTGCGCACAGCCAAATTCTCCCTCAACCCAATCAGTTTATTAATTCCCCAAGCCCTTCTTCACTTTGGGTGCTCAGTGACCTATTTCCTTCTGTTATCTCAAAGGAATGGATAGGTGTCCTTCACATACATCCACCCCTCCCCAGCATCAAAACAAACTCTAAATATCTTTGACCTCCTGCTCACTCTCCTCCTCTAACACTTCAGTATCCTCTTTTCACATCTGCCTACTCTTTATTCCATGATCATGTTCTGCCACCTCTACTCACCCATTCTTATTTCCAAAAACATCATTTCCAGAATCTTCAAAAAGCCCCCAATCCAAAAATTGACTTCTGACCCCACCTGCATTTCAGTGTCATTGATGTCCCTTCTGCCTTTAATCTGTAAGGCTCCATGAAGCTCCCTCCTTTTACTTCCTTTTCCTCACTTAATTCTGACTTACTCTTAAATCCTCACCCAAACTTCAGACACAGTTTCTTGCATCATTTCTTCTGACCTGTTTGTTACCACAGACATGTGATCACAATTCCCTTCTCAAATTTTCTTTCTCCTTCAGCTTCCTTACCTATCCCCTCAGTTCTGCTTCTATTGCCTAAATTAACCTTAATCTTTTCCCTTTCCTTGTCCCCTTCAACCTGCAGGGCTGGGATTGCCCCCACGATGGGGCACTATCCCCTGGTATTCTGGAGTCTCTGGACCTCCATCCTCCTTTCCCCACAATACACATGGGCAATAAATACTGTATCTATGCAGCCAGCACAGTGCTATTTCTTCCTGTCTGAATCAAAATCTCAATTTCTTTGATGTTTTTGATACCTAGGCACTAATTCTAACCCAAGAGAAGAAGCTAAGCCCTTAATTTCATATTGCTGCCTCCCTCCTGCATTTTCCTTTTCATCCCTGCTGGAAAACTCTATCATCCCATCCCATCCCTGCCCCCCCCCCCCCCCCCCCCCCCCCCCCCCCCCCCCCCCCCCCCCCCCCTCCCCCCCCCCCCCTCCCCCCCCACCCCCCCCCCCCCACCCGCCGCTCCCCCCC